>WSYH01006198.1:0-34098 GCA_036426205.1 Ascaphus truei
TGCTATATATATATATATATATATATATATATATATATATATATATATATATATATATATTTATATATAATTTATTTATTAATAGCTTATGATAAAATATATTTATGAAGGTATTCTTTATTTAAAAATGTTAAAGCCTTCTTTTATGTGTGACTGGGGCATAAGGCCACTAATGTAATGAAATTCCATTTGCCTTTCAATCAACTATTTTTGTGGAAGAGCAATTACACTTTATGGGACATTCACAAAAATCCATTACATCAGGCCAAGTAACTGAGTGAGTGTGATGCACTGTTCCAGATTAGAGAAAAAAGAAAAGGTTAATGAGAATTGTGCTTTAGGAGCACTGCAGCAGATCATAAACACTTCACGAGTTGATAGCAGAGTAACAAAAATACTCATGGACATGACACAATTATAAAAGAAATAAACAATAAATTAAAAAATACTGAATACAAATATTTTTTTACTGAACACTACAAAGGCTGACCATGCTACACATGGTTAAATGTACATCTTAAAGGTTTTTGTAAAATAAATAGTAAAATCTTAAATACTGTACACATTTTTCCTAGTTATAATATTTAGGAACATTTATGCAACATTTTTTATACTGTGCATAAAGGCTAAGATAGATCCAGCAGGACATATATTGTTGAATTGGCATCTGCTCATACAAGAGCATATATCAAATTGTATCCACACTAGCTCCACACCCAGCACCTCCCGAGTGACACCTAATCAGTGACGGTATCACTGTTTTTTAAACTCAAGATTCTGGAATTAACTATGCACCAAAATCTGAGATCAAGGAATCTCATGGAGCTATACAACTAACCAGATGTATTGCAATACCAATACAAAGAGGACTTTGATTTTCTATCTCTTTTGAAGTTTTTCAGACAAAGATAAAGCGCTTTATCCAACGAATGATAGGACATTTTCCTCTAAAAGGTTTTTCTTTCCCTTTTGGAGATACAATCCATTTAGAGTGGTTATACCTTTTTCCCTATTTATGGGATGGTGCAATTGATTATATGTTAATAGGGACTTCCTTGGGATAGATATTGTTATATATAGGTAGCTGATATAAGGTTTAGTTATTCAATTATTGTGTATTTTATTTTTCATATGTATTTTAATAAATGTGTATTTTATACTCAATAGCAGTGTTTCATATACTTTATCTTCAGGCAGCTCGGCAACTTTAGCTTTAAATTAGATCTTATTTCAAGCACCAAGTATCTCCTGTTTGTATTCTGCTCATAGGGGATTCGAAGACCCTTATATTCTGGCTGCAGAAAGACGATTTTCCCAATAATCACAGAGGGTGCGATTTACTAAGCAGTGATAACTGTTTTTTAGTACGATAAATGCCTTTTAAGACCGATATTGCCTGTTGTGCGATTCACTAAGCAGTGATAAACGTGCTTTATCGGCTGTAAAAGGAATTTTTTTCAGCCAGGCAAAAAAAATACGTCCGATCAGGCAAAAAACGGAAAACGTGCCATTTTTTGCCAGTCAGCGCGATTCACTAAGCAGTGATAAGTGAATAATACTTTAAAAGCACACCAGATTTTTGCACCAGCTGAAGGCTGGCGCAAAAGAAATGGAGCCATGAATAAAATCATTGTTTACATTTTTTTCAACACACAATTAATACAACAGGCTAACGGGTGTCCCCGAGTGATCCCCGCGGCAGTCTGAGGTCCCCGCTGGCCTGCGGTACTAATCCTGTGCCCAAAAAAGCACAACAGACAATACTTTCAAATAAATACACCCCCCTCCCCCTCCGCCCCCTAACACATAAAGTACAATAATGGTCAAAATTACTATTATCCAGACCATAGGAATACTGCAATTGCTGATCGATGACAGACAAAAGAATTTATTGATGTTACGCTTGTGCTGCCCGCAGAGCAGACCCGTCCCCTGTATTGAGGTGGGATGTACTGTAGCGACATCCTTTATTCTTACACTTCCCGCATGGCAGGATGCGTGCGGGAAGCGTGGTGACGCGGCTTGTTGCGGCGCAATGTGACGTCACTGTCACGTGACGCACCCGGTTTCCCCGGCTTCCCCGGCTTCCCCGGCTTCCCCGACACCCCTGGAGTGTAAATTGAGGTAAGCGGGGGTGCGGGGAAGCAGAGGGGCAGAGCAGGAGCCGGGTTCGGGGTCAGGAAGTGGGGCCAAAATGCGCCCGAAGCGGAGGGGGGGTGCGTGGTGGAACCGCGGCGGCGCGCGGTCTTGACTGGCGGCAGCCGGAGTAGATCCTGGCATGCCACCGGCATTAGTAAGAATAAAGTATGCCGCTACTGTATAGAAACACGCACCCGCAGCAAAGAGAGTGTGTCCGGAGTGTGGTGGTAGCGTAGCAGGCCAGGGGTTGAAGGTAAAGTAAGGAAAGTACTTGCCGGATCCGGGGTAGCAGGAGTTCCGTAGAGAGTACCTTAGCCAAGGATCGAGGATTGGAGAGGTCCGGGAGGTTGTGGTGCTAAAGCGTAGTTCGAGGGTCTTAGAGGTCAACGTAGTCAGGTGGAAGCCGGAGTCGAGAGCCAGAAAGAGTAATCAGCCAAGCCAGGTCAGAACCTGAAGAGAATGCAAAGCGAGAGCATGGCACAGAATCCACAACTGCTAGAGAAGAGACTATGCAGAGCAATGAGCTAAAGGGAGGACTGGGGTTATAAAGTGTAAGGAATCGGGGAACTCGCCCCCTGTGTTTCCTCATTACCTGCCGCATCTCAGTTCCAGCTCTCCTTATAGAGCATGCACGCACCCGCGGTTCCCCTGCTCGTACAACGGAGCCCGGGCCACCCCCGGTCCGGTCGCGCATTCTCTCACGCGCAGAGCATACATGTGATGGTGTGCGCCGCCCTCTAGCTGCGAGTCAAGATTCCCAGAGCCTGCTGCTACTCTCCACGCAGAGGCCTGTGTTCCAGATTCCCAGAGACCTGCTGCAACTCTCCATGCAGAGGCCTGTGTTCCCGTGTTCCCAGAGGCATGCTGCTACTCTCCATGCAGAGGCCTGTGTTCCTGTGTTTCCTGAGGTCTGCTGCTACACTCCACACAGAAACCTGTTTCCAGACTCTTGTGCTGAAGCGTAGGTTTGCCAGCACTGGTTCCTGGTACCTGCTGCATTCTCTCCTTTTCTCTGATGTCTCTCTGTATGGCGTGCACCACCCTCTATCTGTGAGTCAAGACTCTCTGTGTATGGGGCGCCGCCCTCTAGCTGCGAGTCAAGCCTCTCTGATGTCTCTTATAGTATTCTGAAGCAAGCAACTCTGTCTTGCTTTCTGGCAAATCCTGCCCTCTTCCTCCTGACAGGAAGTAAGCCTCCCTCTGGCTCTCATTGCTTCCAGCTGCCGCTGCCTTTTAAATAAGTCAGTTGCTACCTGCCCTGGTTCCTGCTAGTACTACCTTCACATGCTGTTCCTGGAAGACTGGGACAGTCACTCATTCTACTTCTGAGGTTAGTTTACCGTGCGGGTAGTGTAGGACCTGCTGATTAGGGTTTACATTGACCTGGTAGCAGGCTTATAATTCTTTGGCCAAAGGATTAAACTAAGAACCCTTACTTTGTATTTAGTTTCTAAAAAAGAGAATGGTGTATATAGCGCTAAAAAATAAGTGAATACAATTCTATTAACAACAATGTGATATAATATATGAAATAATTATGATTAAATAAAATAAAATAAGCAAGGCTGCCAGGAAAAACTAACCCAAACACAGTTAGTAGAACACAAGAAAAAACAATACAGACTGGCGCCTTAGAGTCCAAATAGTGGGATAAATAAAAGTCCAATGAATGGCTTGAGATATCCAATAGATGATAATCTAGTCCAGTAGACAGCAGGTTCCTCAGCAACAACAGTGATATGATATGCAGGGAAGACAAGAGAACAAGATCATAGTGTACCAAAATATGGTTAAAACATGTAACACATAAACATATAACATTTAGTTTCGCTACACTCTTCTGTTTCTGGCACTATGCCTTTAAGGAGGCTGGACGTCCTCCAAGAAGCTATTCTATTGTGACTCTGTGCTCTGGACTTTTTCCTCCCCTGCTCCTCACTAGTGGTAAACACACACCCCTGCGTTGGTGCCTGAGAACGTGAGCATCCCCGCTCTGCTGCCAGAGCATGCGTGCACATGCCGCTGGGCTAGTCGTGTCTCTGAGCTTGTCTCCGCACCTCCGGACATGTCGCTCATTCTCAAAAGGCGTGACTCGCTCACGTGACTACGTGCACCGATCCCCAGCTGCGCTGCAACTTCTTTTACATCGGTTCTCCTGCGGCTCCCCCACCTCGCTATTGGGTCCCTTCCCTTCTCTCAGCTTGTGCGTGGGAGCACAACCATAACATAAAGGTAGGTAGTCCAATAGAGGCAAGGGGCAGAGCAGGGGTGTGCCGTGGAGCCCTTAGTGATTGGCTGGCAGTGTGTTTGATAGTGGATAGCAGCTGTGCTGGTGAGCGTAACCAGCACGGATGCCGGGGGCAGAGCCAGAGACAGAGTGGAGTGAATAAATTATAGCTGGGGACGCACGCTCTGGAAGAGTAAATTGCGCGCATCCTAGAAAGATGACGGCCACCTGCTTGTGTGCCGGGAGTGGGTAATCGGCACCACAGTAAGGATACCGCGAAGAGGGGGTTCGACGGCGGCTGCGGGTCCCGCGGGAGGTAAGGGGGGGTCATGTTGGGGCAAACGTGGCCCCCGATTCCTTACAGTACTCCCCCCTTAAGGATTGGCCTCAGGACGATCCTCCCAAGGTTTCAGTGCAAATTTCTTGCGGAATCAATTAAGAAGGACCGGAGCGTTGATGTCCTTACGAGAAAGCCAGGAATGTTCCTCGGGCCCGTAGCCCTTCCAGTGCACAAGAAACTGAAACCTTCCCCTGGAGAGAAGACGGACATCAACTGAATTTCGAATTCAGCATGTCCTTGGACAGCAACGGGATCTGGTTTACAGGTGTAATCCGAGAAGTGGGAACTCTGCACAAATGGTTTCAACTGGGAAACATGAAAGACATTGGGTATCTTCAAAGCAGCGGGGAGCTGAAGATGAAAATTCACTGGATTAATTTGTTCCAGGATTACGAAGGGTCCCAGGAATTTGGGTGCCAGTTTGGGAGTTGGAGTCTTTAGTCTGATATTTTTGGCCGAAAGCCAGACTCTGTCCCCTGACTTGAATCTGGGGGAAACTTGATGACGACGGTCCGCTTGGAACTTAAATTTCTCTGCGGCTTTCAGAAGAGTAGACTGCATATTAGTCCAGGAGTTCTGGAGTGACGTGATGTGTTCGTCGGCTGCCGGTACCCCAGAGGAAATATTGGAGATGGGTATCCGAGCTGGATGGAATCCATAGTTTATAAAAAATGGAGACTCGCGTGTGGATTCGTTCCTCAGATAGTTGATGGCAAATTCTGCCCAAGGCAGTAACTCGACCCAGTTGTCCTGAGCCTCTGAGAAAAAGCAGCGCAAGTACTGATCATGTGTATGGTTGACTCTCTTGGTCTGGCCATTAGTCTGTGAGTGGTACCCCGAGGAGAATGAAATGCCGAGTCTTTTGGTGAATGCCTACCAGAACTTTGATACAAACTGCAAGCCACAATCTGAGACTATTGAAGTGGGCATTCCGTGAATACGAAAGATCTCCCTGAAGAAAATGTCTGCCAGAGGGGGTGAGGTGGGAAGACCTTGAGGGGGACCAATTGGGCCTGCTTAGAGAACTGATCCACTATTACTAAAATAGTGTTCATTCCTCCGGAGACTGGCAATTCCACAATGAAATCCATAGAGATATGGGACCAGGGGCACTCAGAGCAGGTAACGGCATGAGCAATCCAGAATTCTTCTGATGAAGAGCCTTGCTTTGTGCACATACCGGACAGAAACTAGTGAATTCTTGATGATTCTTGCCATATTGGGCCACCAAAAAGTGCTCTGAATGAGGTCTAAAGTTCTCTTGATGCCAGGATGTCCTGCTGAGCGAGAGGAGTGACCCCATTCCAAGATCTTGGATCGAAATTTAGGAGCAGCGTAGGAGTCTTCCTTCCGGTACCTCTAGACCTCTCGTGATATATTTTTGGGCTCCTACGATCGTGTCCAGGATGTTGAATGAGGCAGCAGAGATTATGTGTTTCGGAGGTAGAATAGTTTCTGGAACGTCTTCGGACCTCTCCTCCAGAGAGAATTGTCTGGACAGGGCGTCGGCCTTCACATTCTTAGTAGCAGGGATGTACACTGGCGACACACTTTATTCGAGCTCGGCTAGTCCCACGAATTCGGGTATACCCGGGTGTATTGAGGTTTGTGACTGTTTTCTGCCCGAGTGCATTGAGTTATTTTCCAGGCAGGGATTGAAGCATTTTATTCCCGCTGGCTGCAATACTGCACAGTATATATATATATACTGCATTACAATTCATGAATTTATGCCATCTGGTAGACACGCGAAGCATTGCAGCCTATTAAATCCTAATCATTATCATTTAACAGATCAGCCGCCCATCAGCCAGGCATGAACCCAGGCTCGGAAGGCAAATGCAACGGGGCTTGTCAGAGGTGAGGAGCGGCGCATTCCAGGTATCTGCCAGGTACATACTGGGTATTTGCTCGAATAAAGTGTGTCGCTGCAGTAGGATAGGGTATAGTTGAATCTAGATAAGAGTGCCCAACAAGCTTGGCGAGACCCCAGGCGACATGCACTCTCAATGTAAAGGAGATTTTTATGGTCGTCAGGATTGATATTGGCTCTCGAGATCCCTCCAGGAGGTGCTTCCATTCCTGTAAGGCCATCTTGATAGCCAGCAGTTCTCTATTGCCCACGTCGTAGTTCCTTTCCGCAGACAATTTTTTTGGGGAGAAAAGCCGCACAGGTGTAATTTTTCTTGGAGGGAACACCTCTGAGAAAGCACTGCACCTGCTCCACAATCTGAGGCATCAACTTCCAACGTGAAGGCCAGGTTGGTGTCCGGGTGACAGAGAATGGGAGTGGAGACAAATGCTCGTTTTAAGGTTTCGAAGGCCGAGACTGCCTAAGGAGGCTATGCTGAGGGATTGACCCCTTTCTTGGTAAGGGCTGTGATAGGAGCTATCGTGGTGGAAAAGTCACGGATACATTTCCGATAATAATTAGAAAAGCCCAGGAACCGTTGGATAGCTTTAAGAGCAATAGTTTGAGGCCAATCTATTATGGCTTTGAGCTTCTCGGGATCTATAGAGACACCGATGTCAGAGATGATGTATCCTAAGAAGGAGGTGGAGAATTGATGAAAAAGGCACTTTTCCAGTTAAGCATAAAGTTGATTGACCCGGAGACGAGAAAGAACGAGCCTGGTGTGCAGAATATGATCTTGTAGATTCTTGAGAAGATAAGGATGTCATCCAGATAAATAATAACAAAAGAATTAAGGATATCACAAAATACTTCATTTATGAAGTCCTGAAACACCCGGGGCGTTACAGAGGCCGAAAGGCATTACTAGATACTCGTAATGGCTGCTGCGAGTGTTGAAGGCGATCTTCCATTCATCGCCCTCCCAGATGCGAAACAAATTGTATGCCCCTCAGAGATCTAGTTTAGAGAATACCTTAGCCCCCTGGAGCCTATCGAACAGTTCGGAGATAAGGGGAAGAAGGTAACGATCCTTGATCGTGATACGATTGAGACCCCGGTAGTCAATGCAAGGTCTGAGTGTCCCATCTTTCTTCTTGACAAAGAAGAAACCGGATCGAGCGGGTGATGAAGAGTTGCAGATGAACCCCTTCTTGAGGTTCTCTTGGATATATTCATCTATAGCTTCGGTCTCTGGTATGGATAGCGGATAGGACTTAGATTTGGGAAGCGTAGCGCCTGGAACAAGATCAATCGGGCAATCGTAAGGTCTATGAAGGGGTAGGATTTCGGAGTGCGTCTTGCTAAAAACATCCACAAAATCGGAGTAAACCTCCGGCAAGGCGGAATTAGCGGAAGAAGATGCCTCAATACCTGCGAGCAGCGTGGAGGGGACAATAACAGACGTAGGATGTGTGTCTACCCTTGACCTCCACTGAATCGGCGTACAAGACCTCCAATCAATGTGGAAATTGTGCTGCTGTATCCAAGGCAGACCAAGGGTGACCTGAGTTCCGGGGGAGTGGATGACGTCGAAAGTGAGCAATTCCGTATGCGCATCCGTTGAGGGATAGGGTGAGAGGAAGAGTCTCTAGAGCGATGAATGTGGGGTGCAACGGACGGCCATCAATACCTTCTAATATGATGGGGACCTTCTTACTGGTGAGCGTTATGTTATTACGGGTGGCGAAGTCTTTGTCCACGAAGTTTCCGCCTGCCCCAGAATCGATGAAGGCGGCCTTAGATACCAGGAAGTTGGGAACCTTAATGGAAATTGGAATCATGAGCTTCCATGGGTGCTCTTCTTTGGGGAAGGGGCGAGGAGAGATAGAACCCAAGGAGAGCCCCTCATTCTTCACTGGGCATGCTCGTTTCCCGGACACAGAGGGCAGAAACGCACCAGATGTTCTGGGGATCCGCAATAATAACACAAACCCATGTTCCGGCGGTAGTCAAGGGAAAATCCTATAGCAAACTCTTAAAGGAACAGTTCACATCATCTGAAACATGTTAGTGAAGTGTCCTTGTTTAGATTTTATGGTGTGAAACATTTGACACATAGCACCGATCATGCGTTTATTCATGTTGGTATACATTATATAATGTGTTGAATGGTTAACACATGATCCAACTAAGATATAGCTGTTATTCGTAATGTTTACATGGTGTTTGTGACATTTCTCGTTTTCTGACGTCTGAAATTGCACAATCAATAACATTGCATGATTACATTTGACACATTGCAGTGTAATCATTTCATGTTAAGTGCTACACAGATGTATAATACGACATAATTGTACGATTATTTTAACATAATCAATTGCTAATCTCCAGATGCCTTTTCATGATGCATATGCACACATAATGAGTTCATGTGAACATGTGACAATACCATGAAAACTTCTACATGTTGCAACGTTGTTTGTAAACGTTTATTTCATGGTTGCATCCAAATGAGATTACTGAGTGTTGCGTAAATAAGTGGTATATGCATTTAACATTCCATAACGAATTGTAACAATTATTATTATAAGCTTTACGTCACATCATAGTCACATTTCATCATTGCCTGATGAACACACACAATGAATCCGTATTATTTGTACTGGATACACTTTGGCAGTTCACAAGGGCTATATGTTTATTTGACAGCTTGCACGTAATTAAGTCACGTGACATCATCACATAGGTATTTAATGGAGGCCAATTACTTGCGCCTTGACAGCTACAGACCAGAAGATGCTACGATTGATTATGAGAAGGCGGAGAATTCTATTGGAGGAGAGGATAGCTGAGGGGCAGGATGTCCGAGGGCCAGGAGAGGACAGGGACAGGGACATGGGAGCGGAGTGGAGAGGGAGAGTACAAGGAGACGAGAGGAGAAGAGAGAGGAGAAAAGTGGTGCCTCGTCCACGTGTGTACAGGGAGCGTACGATTTTAGATGGGATGAGTGAGGAGGAGATCATCAGTCGTTATCGTTTGAGTTCAGCAGCAATCTTATCTCTTTATGAAGAGATACGTGTAAATTTAGAGAGTGTAACAGCGAGAGGTCGTGCCGTCCCTAGGCTTGTTAAAATGCTGTGCTCATTACATTATCTTGCTTCCGCGTCATTCTAGACAACTGTGGGCATAGTGGGCGGGGTCTCGCAATCGTCATTCTCGCGGGCTTTTATCCACTTTCTATGTGCACTGAATAGACGCGCTAAAAATTATATTCATTTTCCTACAGAGCAGACAGAGTGGCTGGAAGTGAGAAATGGCTTTTATACCATAGCCGGGATACCATGTGTGATGGGTGCAATCGATTGAACCCATGTTGCCTTGATCCCGCCTAGTCAGAGTGAGCATGCTAACTGCAATCGTAAGCACTGCCATTCCCTGAATGTACAGGTGGTATGCGATGCCACAATGAAGTTTATGCATGTGGTAGACAGATTCCCTGGTTCCAGCCACGCTTCCTCTATCCTGAGAAACTCATCAGTTTTCCATGCTTTTGAACAAGGCTATTTTGGAGCTGGTTGTCTGGTGGGTGAGTACATATTATGAAGTGTTAACAAACCACAATAGTGTATTTGTTAAATGTAACATTAAATAATGTTTACACATTGTGTAATGTTTCTGAGTGATGGATTATAGGTGACTCAGGATACGGAATTAGGCCTTGGCTTCTGACACCGGTGCCTAACCCGCAATCTGAAGCAGAGGACCGGTATAATGTAGCCCACATATCGACACGATCGGTCATTGAGCGGACATTTGGCCTGCTCAAAACACGCTTCAGGTGCTTAGATAGAACTGGTGGGGCACTCCAATATAAGCCTAAGAAAGTGTCTGATATAGTTATAGCTTGCTGCATTTTGCACAATCTGGCACTCCGCCATAATATGGCAAGCGAAATAGGTCAGGGCTTGGAGGAGGAGCATCCCGTCCATTTAGCAGCTGACAGTGAGCAAACTGCCTGTGGTGTGGAGACACGTCGTAATGTGATCAACACATATTTTACATGTAAGCAACTACCTATATATTCATAGTACTACATATATGTATTCATTCATGTTTCTGAAAAATACTGCTGCGGCCCATCTGAGTCTAACACATCGCCGGTTTTTCCCTGGCTTTTTCCTGGAATGCGACGCACTTCACCTGGAGCATGCCGCATTCATTTGGCATTCCCAGCCACGGGTCATGCGCGGGTCATGTGCAGTTGACGCGCGGTTGATGCGTTTATTGAGAATGGTTCGGATTTAATAGGTTGCAATTCTTCGCGTGTCCGCCAGATGGCAGATATTCAGTAATGTGTCGACTTGCAGGTGTTTCGTTTAAAAAAGATACCACAGTGTGCTATTTAACTTGGCCTTGAGACTGAAGGAAGAGGTTGCAAAAATGTATCAATTTAGGCTTTTCATATTAAAGAAAGACAAAGACCAGTTTCGGTTACAGTATTCTCCAAGGACCCGCAACCCGCCATGAGTGTTCAAGTGCAGCCCGTTTTCCAAAAACCCGACAGAAGTTACACGTATTTGATATGGGCCGCGATTAATGCAACAGATGATAAGATGGCAACAGTTGTTCAAATTTATCAGTATTTTATCGAAAACTATGACTTTTACATATTTTCGCCAGCTCCTCATACGTGGAAGCGTGCAATAAGGAAAAGGTGATGTAGCGATCCCTGTTTTTATCGTATTGAGCCACAATTTGTTGGAGGGTATTGGTGTATATCACCGGCTTTTTCCTGTATCTATGATCATGCAGATGGCAAAAGGCGAAGGGTCGTGTTAAAACCAACTAAGAAACGACAGTCGCTGCCAAGCAATGCACCAGCACCGGCTTCCAATAACGGTCCAACCGTCAGTGACAACCCTGAGCCTGAGCCGGATTTCGCGTGCAGTTTCGATCAAGCTTGCATGTACCTAAGCAATTTCCAGCCTCATCAGCTGACTACAGGTGGACTAGTCCCGCTGCAAACTATCGACGTGGATGATCAAGAACGCTGGACTGGCAGTGGACCGGCGCTGGCACCAGCTGAATAGGATATTGTATGGTGAGTACTGTTGCCGTATTATTTTCTGTGTTTTTTTTATTTTGACAATACAGTATCAAAATCGGTGCGATTCAAAAGTCAAGCGATTCTCCGGTAAGCAATATTATTGGCTGAGCGGCTTCTACAGTACTGTACTGCATATAATGAACTATTGGTGGAACGCTAGGCGTATGCGCATTGGAACCTTCTTGAAACGCATACAGTATGCGTATAATTACATCGACGGTAGGCGCATGCGCATGTGAACAGGAGACGCCCCCAGAGAAAATTATTGGTGGACTGGCTGGGAACTTCTTTAGACCATTACAGTAAAACTTTTCTTTTTGTTTTTCCTCAGAAAAGAAAACGGCTAATGGAGGGATTTCGATGGATAATATCGCTTTGTGTAACAATGCCTGCACATTGCTGAATCGGATTTAAAAACCCATGTACTGGAGTCTACAGTTTAGTGGCTGATGTACACTATGCTGATGTTTTGCGGCCGTACAGTATACAATACTTTTTTATAAACAGTTAACTGTGTAATAAACCCCAAAAATAAAAACTATGCATTTATTCTACATGTATTACAGTACTGTACATACAGTATTTGTCTTCTATACAGTGCCAATACATACAGTACAGTACTGTACTGTATGTGTCTTCTATTTTTTTTAATACTCTTGTACTGAGCATGCCTACAGTATACAGTACAGTGTACCTGGACAGTAGTGTACATTCTAGAAACACTGTATTTTTTTACAGTAGCAAAGGAGCCAATGGAACAATGTAAAACAAATCAACATGTTCTTTTATTGGTGGAGTAAGTACAAAAACATTTATTTACAAATACTGTACAATATAGAAACATTTTAAGTGCACAGCAATTCAAAACTTCAACAGGTGTATGGTTTACTGCTACAGTTGTGAAAACATTTATGTATAGAAAGTAAAAACATTTACAGTCAGTCAGTATTGTTTACAGTCACATGTTTTAAAAAAATTCTTTATTCATAAAATATACAAACCGCAACATCTCCTTTATCAAAGAACGGCAAGTCAAAACATATACAGTGAGATGGTCTGCAAAACAGTCTGCACCAGTACAGTCCCCGAGGGCTGCAGACAGGCCCAGTTTTTAGGACAACCTTGAAAACCGTGCCTGTTTGCGGCCCTCAGGGACTGGAATTGTGTATGTCCTGTGTGTGTACATCTTCTTTATTTAAGTACAGCAGGTCAAAACATGTACAATACAGTTCAGCACAACAGTATGGTCTTACCTGTGATTAAAAAAATTCTTTATTCATAAAATACAGTATACAAAACACAACATCTACTTATTAAAGAAACATACAGTATACCGTACAGTGGGATGGTGTGCAAAACAGTCAGTCAGGCCTGCACCACTACAGTCCTCGAGGGCAGAAGACAGGTCCGGTTTTCATGACAACCTTGAAAACCGAGCCTGTTTGCGGCCCTCAGGGACTGGAATTGTACAGGTCCTGTGTGTGTACAGCAAGTTAAAACATTTCTGTATAAATACAAGTTAAAAAACACACAACAACATCTTCTTTATTTAAGTACAGCAGGTTAAAACATGTACAGTACAGCACAGATCAGCACAACAGTATGGTCTTACAGTTCCCGTGATTAATCCAGAAAGTCCACCACATTGTCTGTACATGGCCGATTCCTTGCATGGCGCAAAATGCCATTAATGCAGTCTCGAACGCCTTTCATTACAGGATCTGTAATTGGATAAAAGCGCCGCATTTCATCCAGGATGTTCTTTCTGAAATTGGCAGGAAGCGCCTTTTTTACGCGATTTCCGTCGTAGTTCACTTTGAAGGCCCAGTCGCAGTACAACGAGTAGGGAACATGGTGCTTAAAAAGTAACAAGGCATACTTGTGGGGTGCACCCACACTCATTACCTATACTTCTCCCTAAGCGCCGGTGTCAGATCACGCAGGGTGATATCGGGCACCGTATCGATGCGAGCAAATGTAGGTCTTCTCCGAGCAGGTATGCTTGAGGCGATGGGCGATGGTAGGTTGTCTGGGAGGAAGCTTTCCACCGGTCTTAGTCGCCGTGTTGTCTCCTGTCGTGGTCTTGACGGGGTTGTCATGTCTTCCTCAATGGCATACATGTACACTATATCTTCTGGTGGAGGGGGTGCTTGGTGATGGAAGGGGGTCGATGCTCCCATTCATCACATCCATGTCACCCCCCTGCTCCGGCATCGGGGAAACAGGGGCATTAACACCGAGCAAACGATGTATACCCGCTATGTCAGCCTCTATCTTCTCCATCCGTCGATCCATCCGTTAATCCATATCTAGCATCCGTTGATCCATATGTATCATCCGTTGATCCATATGTAGCATCCGTTGATCCATATGTAGCATCCGTTGATCCACATTTAACATGGTCTCCAGAAGCAGATCTATCTTTGCTAGCACAATAGAGTTCCCGGGGAGATCCACACAGCCCATTCAGCATCCGGTCTAACGAGCTGCTTCTTGTGCATGGCGTGTGGACATCTGGGTGGATAGGTGCAACGGAGATTGAGTTGGGGGTTCCATGGAGAGAAGCGGCAGCGACATCGAAGAAGGGTGGAGGAGGAGACCTGTGGATATCCGGTAGAGGAGAAGCGGCAGCGTCGTCGAAGAGGGATGGAGAAAGTGACCTTTGGATTTCCGGGCGAGAAGCAGAGTAGTCTAAGTGCAAAGGAGAAAGTGACCCGTGGATTTCAGAGGCGGCAGCGTCGTCGGATAGAACCGGAGAAGATGGCCTGTTGGTTTCCGGGAGGGCAGCGACAGCATCGAGGACGAGGGGTGGAGAAGACGGGCTGAAGATTTCTGGGACAGCGGCGGCAGAGTCGTCGAAGCGTATGGGAGGAAGTGGTCTGCGGGTTCGATGGGTTGGCTGCCAATGGTTTTGCGTCGAGAGTACATCACCGTATATCTTCTTGACATAATAAGGCTGACGTCTATGAAAACCCTTAGCCTTTGGGGTCAGCAGAAGGTTTTCTTTATTGGCCTTAGCCTGTCACTTTTGCCTTGGCGTGGAAACGGCAACCGCCTTTCGCTTTTTCTGCATGACAGACACGGCAGAGGCGAGAGGGTTCCTGCGTCCGTAGAATCGGGGTTGCTCCATGGAAGCAGTTGGCACAATGCAGTACAGTATCTGGACAAGGGCAAGTTCAGATAAAGATCATTGAGTGGTGGGCTATGCAAAGTGTGTAACCTTTTATGCATGGCGGCGAGGTACAGGTGCTGAAAGGGGGCGTACTCTAATGTGAGTCATTAACGTATAAATACACCATCCATTTTGTGGATTCACTGCACATTAAATACACATCGACTAAACATCGAATATACATTCTTGTGTTTGTATTTCTTTCTACTCGCAGCAATGGTTGTTAAAAAGATTTCCAAGGATCTCAGCATGCAAATTAAGGAGATGTACACGAGCGGACACCGAATTGCTGCTTTCCAACGCTGGTTAGCTACTTCTGGCCAGCAACCACCGTGAGCTATCATGCACACGGAAAAAACAGAGAAAGCAAAAGGGCACCAAGGGTAACTAACGCGTAAGTATATTTATAAAACTTTAAAAAAAAATTGATCCAAAAATGTACTGCACATCTACAGTACTGTATCTAATATTTTGGTTATTTCTGTAGATTTATATTACAACAGTATATATATTTTGTATATTTATATTTATATTACAACAGTATATATATTTTGTATATTTATATTACAACAGTATATATATTTTGTATATTTATATTACAGCAGTATATATATTTTGTATATTTATATTACAACAGTGTATATATTATTTATATTTATATTTATATTACAACAGTATATATATTTTATATATTTATATTTATATTACAACAGTATATATATTTTGTATATTTATAATGGGGTTTATATTACAAACAGTATATTATTTTTGTATATTTATATTATTTACAACAGTATATATATATTTGTATAGTTATATTTATATACAACATATATTATATTTTGTATTTTATTATTTATATTACAACACTATATAATTTTGTATATTTATATTACAACAGTATATATATTTTGTATATTTATATTTACACCCAGTACAGTAATTTTTTGTATATTTATTTACAACAGTGTATATATTGTGTATATTTATATTTATTACAAAAGTATAATATATTTTGTATATTTATATTTCACAGTTTATTATATTGCTGCATACTGTATTAATAGAACAATATATTGTATCCTCTTGATCTACTGTCTCTATTTTTTTTATTTACCAGAATGTTTTTTCTTTACATTGTAGGGAGCAACTCTTCTGGTGGATAAAATAAGTGAGGAGAATGATGAGAGGAGTGCATTAGAGGTCAATACACTCTGCAGGAAAATCACAATCTCGCTGTATCCGAGACCAGCATAAAGAGATGAGACCAGCATTGGATGGAAATATGGACGTGTGGGGTTAGTACTGGACAGTACAAGGAGGTAAAAATGTTGTTTAGGAACTGTACTGTACGCTAAAATTATTTATTCCTTGTCAATACAGAGCGTACCCCATGATAAGGACGCAACAAAATCAAAGAGTGGTCCGGGCAGGCATGGATTGACAGTGGGGAAACTTTCCATTTGCATCTTCACTGACGAGTCTACTGTGTCGCTGGAGAGATTTGCAAGCTTTGCATTCCACAAAAAAGGCCGCATATCTTTGAAGCCCGGCCAAAACACCCCCGTGAAGCTGCATGTGTGGGTGCCTCTCTAGGCGTGCCCAGGATGGATTGTCCTCTTTGAAGGTAAAATATATCAAAATAAATGTAGCCTTATGCACTGTACTTTACTAGTGTAATTTTACTGTATGCACTGTACTGTACTATTGTGCAGTTTTTTTGAGAATTTTCTTTTCTTGCTATAGGAATCATGAATAAAAGCTTTCTTCCAAGACAACATTGTCCCTGAGAGTGCAATACATCACACAGCGAGTTCCCCGAATGTCACTGCTTTACCAGGACAACGATCCGAAGCACAACTGCGTCGACACGCATATCCTTGGAGCCGCGGTATCATTGGGTGAAGACGCCACGGAGTAAGTTCGGTAACCATGTCTCATTTGTTTCCCACAGTTTTTACTGTGTACTGTACTCTTAAACTAATTGTCCTTTTTTTCCAATGACAGATCGCCAGACTTCAATCCGATCAAATGGTCTGGCATCAGCTGAAGGACCATATCCGGAAAGTGGTGAAACCCTCCAAAAGGACGAGTTGTTGAAAGGCATAATGAGTTTTGGGAACGATGTACTCACCGTGGAACGCTGCAATAATATATAGACCATATTGCCACTGTGTGTGCTCATTGTCAGCGCGCGTATGGCCAAGCATCAGGAATAGTACTAGTGCTGTAGTATTGTAAGTACAGTATTATCCAGGTAAGTATGGCACACATTTGTTTTTTCTTTCCCATAGTCAGAGTATACAGTAGTTACAGTTTTTACTTTACAGAGAGAGCAGCACCAGCCATCAGGTTACAGTACTAGTATTTAACAGTAGCAGAGTATACAGTAGTTTCCAGTATAGACTAGTTGACAGTACTACAGTCCTGCCTACTAACTGCTCAATTCTTTTCTTTCCAGAGAAAGCAGCACCAGCTATCTACAGTATTACTACCTGACACAATGCCATAATACAGTACGCACATAACTGCACTAATTTTTTGTTTTCTTGTCGTTTCAGGAAAAAAGGGTGGCCTGGGGAGGTGGGTTTTTGTGGTCCAGTCTAATATGTTTGTACAGTAAAATGTACGTATATAAACAGCAGTATTTGTACACAAACCTCTCCTCTCCATAAACTACTGTACTGTACACAATGAGGAACAAGATAAAGACGGAAAAAATATATTTACCATAATATATATATATATATATATATTATATATATAATATATATAACAAAGAAAAAAGCTGCGCCTCTAAGGAACATATACAATGAATATATATTAATATATATATATAATATATATATATATATATATATATATATAATATTATATCTATATATATATATATAATATATATATATATCTTTGCTATGACATATGGATTTTAAATATAGATAAATACCTTATTAAGCAATATATACACATATGTAGTTTGTGGACCTATAATAATATCAGCGGCACAAAAACATGAACAATTTAATAAAAAAAATTGCAAAAAAGGATAAACCAGTCCCAAATAGTCCAATGAATGGTATAGGTGCTGGTATGCGGGTCTCCGGCAGCTCTCAATGGGACCAACCACGTCCACAAGTATTCTAAAAAGGAAAAAGAGGAGAGAGCGTATGCCCATAGCGTAAAAGGTTTTAATGAGGGTAAGGGGGAGAGAGAGGGGTAAAAAACGCACTTACACACTGGCGACCACTTTATTCGAGCTTGGCTAGTCCCACGAATTCGGGTACCCGGGTGTATTGAGGTTTTGTACTGTTTTCTGCCCGATGCATTGAGTTATTTTCCAAGCATGGATTGAAGCATTTATTTATTCCCGCTGGCTTAAATCTGCACAGTATATATATATATACTGCATTACAATTCAGAATTTATGCCATCTGGTAGACACACACGAAGCATTGCAACCTATTAAATCCTAATCATTATCATTTAACAGATCAGCCGCCCATCAGCCAGGCATGAACCCAGGCTGGGAAGGCAAATGCAACGGTGCTTGTCAGAGGTAGGAGTGGCGCATTCCAGGTATCTGCCAGGTACATACCGGGTATTTGCTCGAATAAAGTGTGTCGGTGCGCGTACAAAATGCAATAAAACAAGCATATGTGATAATAATAATCACCACCATCCGGTTTTTTCTGTAGACTCTTGGGGCGTCCCAGGCTCCGTTGGTAAGGGAGCAACGTCACAGCAGATTCCCAGGGCTGGTACACCGTCCGGTAAACTGCAGACTTTTGGGGCCGTCCCAGGCTCCGTTGGCAATGGAGCACAGTCCCCACAATTCACAAGGCAGGTGTGCTGTACAATAGTCCAAGAAAGAGGTCCCGTAATAGTGGTGCCTATAGCACTCGCGCCTGGATCAATACGCTCCAGCGCTTAGTGTAGACTCCAATGTCTGTGCGTCTGACATCACGACGCTCCCTGACGCGTTTCGTCAGTCACGGCTAACTTTCTCAAAGGGATCTATTATACATTACAGTATATATTATTAAATAATATTCTTATAAATGTGCATTATTCATGAAATGTTTCTAAATATTTATCCAATTTCAATCTGCCAAAAGAACTTAATAAAGACTGCATTATGTATTATTCATGATTATTTTTATATTTGTATTTTTTGGTTCCTGATAAAATAAAATAAATATTTATTAACATTCCTGCTAGTCATAATCATTTACAACAACCACAAGCCCCTCCCCCCCCCACCCCTACAGTACACCAATGAATCATTTAATGGTTTTTTTAACTCTCAATTCTCACAATGCTGTGCGAATCGGATTTACATTTCAAAATCGAGAAGAGATTTTCCAAAGCGTTACCATAAACAAAGCCTCAAAGGGTTGGGGGGGGGGGTGATTACACGCAGGAGCACTGAGGCTTTGTAGCTCGGCTATTTACGGATTATGAACACAATGGCAATATTCAGAAAATTAACGACTCTGTGGAGAGAGGGGGTTGAGTGACTCATGCGCAGTAGGCTAGGGACGGATTAAAAACACAATGACTAACTAACTTCAGAAAATGAATGACTCTGTGGAGGTGTCTGTCGATAAGAGTTTGTGTGTGCGTGGGGGAGGGATGAAGGATTAGTTGTGCAGCAGTTCAAAGAAATAACATACTGTACAGTACTGTAGAGTACAGTAATTTCAAAAGGCAGTTCATCATAATACTGTAATTTGATCCCTACACCCCACAAATACAGTACATAAAAAGCACACAAATCAACCATGTACAGGCAAACGCACAGATTTAATATCGTAATATCAAGATTGTTTTTGCAGGCTTGTGGATAAAATAACAGTTAAAAAATCATAATTAAAAATTTTGGGGGGGCACTCAAGCAAGCAGTGGTGGGTGAAGTTACAGGCGCATCTCAAAGAGAATTACACGCAGGCGCAGTGAGGCTTTGTAGGTCAGCTATGGACGGATTCAGAACACAATGGCAAGATTCAGTAAATTAACGTTTCTGTGGAGAGGGGGGGTTGGGTGACTTATGCGCAGTAAGCAGCTAGCTCCCATCTCTAAAAGGATTACACGCAGGCGCAATGAGGCTTTGTAGGTCGGCTATGGACGTATTAAGAACACAATGCAAGATTCTGAAAATTAACGACTCCGTGGAATTTCAAATCCTTGAGCTAGTGTTCATGGGGGAGGGGGCTGCACGGTAAAGCTGCATGAAGTTCAAAGCTAAAGACATACTTTGATATCAAAAGGCAGTTCATCATAATAATACACCCCCAAATTCAGTACGTAAAAAGCACACAAATCAACCATGTGCAGGGTCGCAGTCAAAAGCTACAGCACATATTGAATATCGTAATACAGTAAGATGGGTTTTGCAGTCTCTTGTGGAGAAAAAAAAATTACAATAAAAATTTAAAAAAAAAATTTTTGTCACTCACTCAGGCAAGCAAGCAGTGGTGGGCGAAGTTACAGGTGCATGCGCAGTAAATTCCTGCTGTCAAGCAGGAATGTGATTGAAACCAGACACACGTTCAAAGGAATGGTGTGGGAGAGATGTACTGCATTGCACAGAAGATAAGAAGTTGAAATACCCTGTAGTGCAGTTAATTATCCAGAGCGAGGGGAGAGCGCTGTATATGTGACACTGTTACAGTACAGTACAGTACGAAATGTGACACTGTTACAGTACAGTACACGCCTATGCGTTTCAACAATTTTCAAATGAGACATACTGAGACATACTGTACTGCAGAACAGCACTGCAAATGCATGTATACTTTAAATATGCAAATTTACAATTACTGCGCGCGCACACACAGACTGTGTACTGACGTAGGTTGAACCGTGAAGGTATTAGACTTCCAAGACAACAGCTCGCAAACGCCCCCCTGAGTTTTTACACGGCATTGCAGTATTGCAGACAGCGAGAATAAAATGCTAATATCACGAGTGCGAAAATAACGCAGTTCACTCCGGGCGAAAACGACAAAAAAACGCACGTAACCGGGATAATTTGAGAGCCGCGGATCTAGCCGTCTTAGACTCAGATCGGCCGCCACTGTACATGTGTCCAAATATCATTCACATAGGAAACGGATGCATCTCCTACTCGCACCTTCCTCTTCTCGGCTGTGTGTACAATTACATGTGGCACCGGTATGTCATTCATCAACAGGTTTGATAAAAATTGTTACCACTGAACAGTTGTGTGTTTACCTGAGGGAAAAATGTCTAGCAAATCTATATTGTCTGTCACATGTTTTGTGGTTTTTGCATTAAATACCTTTAAAATATGTTGGTAGACAATACTTACTGCTATCTTTTTAGATACAAATGTTCACTTGGAGTGTCACATGTGTGTGACAATGATGTGTAGCATATTGTGTTTTTGAGATCACATTGATCATATATCTTGTCGTTTTTTATATCACATTGTAAAGTATCACATAGGTTTTTGGAGAAGCTGAATTAACATGTGATTCAAATAAATGTTATTTTTATTCTCAATTAGATTTTTTACTCAGATTACTCCAATGAATGCTCATGGAATTTATGACACTTAACATATGGAATAAGAGGTTCAAAAATCGTGACAGGTATTGTGATAGGATGTGTAACCATTACTTGATGAACAAGTTGTGAGCTTGCCAATATGTCCTTCGTCTATTGTGTCCGTGTGGTTGTTTACAAGTTTGTGTTATTGGATAGTGTGTTCAAATTTTATTAACTACATTACAGAACATGTCATGATGATGAGTTTACAACATAAAATCATGCACATGAGCGATGGGAACACTCAAAGCATGTTTGTATCCAGGAACCAACGTGCTAAACATCGTAACCATTGCAATTTATATCATTATTTCTTCTCTCTCTTCATCTTCATCTTCCTGAAGACATTGTCACATGTATATTTACAAATTACAGATGTGTGTTGATTTGCCGTACATCTAAGTTTGTTAGAAATGATTCCACCATTCCAAAGTATTGTAGTCTCTCTTCACATATTTGTATTGCTTCATAAACGCAATGATAATGTTATCCAGAACATGTTTATTTGATCGACTCTACTTATGAATGCTGATCCTCATCCTTTAGAACAAGTGTAAACATAGTAACATTCATGACGTTCAAATGTTGGTACGCACACATTTGATCCAAACTCAATGTGTTTGTGTGTGTGTGTGTGTGTGTGTGTGTGTGTGTTTATGTGTTTCAAGGTTAATGTGTAATGCATGTATTTTTAAACCAATCAATATTTACATACAGTACATTATTGAGTCAAAACATCCTAGCCTTCACTTAGCTATGTATGTGTTTAACGTGTACTAATAACACTAAACTATTGTTCATCGTTTGTTTTAAATGTAAACTCCAATGTTAATGTGTTAATCATGTATACATAACATTAATGACCTAATGCATGTTATGTGGACACTAGAATGTAGTTCATTATATTAGATTTTAACCACATGTTTTTATAAATAAGCTCACTATTGTTATAGTGTACTTTGAAATATACAATGTTTCAGATGTTTTAACTTTCATGTATATGATTTTACATTTAACATAACAGATTACAATATACTGTATAGTAGATAATTGTGTTACAATACTGATAATATTGCTTGCAAATATCACATTACATTACAATACGTATTATGTTATCAAATATTAAAGGAGGTAAATAGGAGAGGAAAGATCCCTAAATGATGCACTCAACTCTACTAATAAATACAACAATAAATTTTATTAAGGCATAAGTAAATATTTGAACTAGTTAAAACCTAAAGAGATGCGCTAAAGGAGACCATGTGAGGTTTCACTATTGTCAGATGGCAAAAATATATTTCAAAATGCCAAATATGCAGACATTAGTACACACACCAATATCATGGAGGTAAATCCCCACAGGGACTGGGAAGGGTGAGGAGTGATCCTATCTGATATAGTAGTCAGAGTACTGAAATGCTGAGTGATATCTGTAACTTTATTCTCTACTTCATATACGTATGAATCGTCTCTCGTACTTGGATAGATTTATCACCCCCCGGGCGGCCTTTTTCCCACTCTTAAGGCGCTGGACAGGAAAAGACGAGCAGCTCGGAGGAGAAGTGATTGAGTCGGACACCAGTGAGCGTTGTCAATAACCTCTCCTGTTTTTTAATGGTTACAGTCAGGTTTTATAGGCGAGCGAGCGAAAGTGTATACGTGCAAAGCTTACTTCCCTTATTACATGCTTATCTTCAAAGTGACAGATGGAAAGTTACAGTTTGAAAACTCATGGTTTGGCCAGTCTGGGGCACAAGGGTACATCATAATTCTTGCTTAAAGTGCTGAGACCATACATAAATTTTGGCTAAAACTTCCTGTTTCTTCATTCCGGAACTATGTCTGAACATATATAGTTCAGAAGTTCAGCCAACATTAAGTGGGTAAAAGGTTAGTTAACATCAGACTAAACGAAATGGCAGTGTTAGTATTGAATGGTTATAGCAGACAAAATGGAGTCCCCTCTTGATACACACATTATCAGTCCCTCCTTTTGTCATAAAATGACAATCCCTAGGATACAGGGTTCTCGTACTGGATTTGAATATTATCATAATCCACTAAAGGTATCTGGACACTGGGGGTTGTAGTTCTAGAGTTATATGTTACAGTTGTGGGACTGGGAATAGGTTCATTAATGTTCAGTGAAGCATACGTGTGACTAGCTGACTTAACAGAAGGCATAATCATTTTACATAAAGATGAACACATTCATTTGCAGCATGAAATAATAACAACTAATACTACAACCATGCATACGATAAATATCAGTCCCATAACAATTCTCTTTCCCTCATTTTGTCATGGGCCCATAACCTAACAACTACTATATTATTTTTGATATTGGTTATATACTTTGTCGTACTGAACTAGTGGTGCAGGTTTTGGGGGTCAGAAGAAAATAAAAATATATATATGGCCACAGGAGTTCTTGTTTGTAGAGAGATATATATCGGTGTGGCTGGTATAATATCTTTTCTGTTTACCAGGTTGACTATTACTACAAAACCTATTACCAATTTCTAAATTACTATTCACACTGCTCTTCTATAACTACTAGCACATTATGGCGGCTAAAATTTCTGAAAATTGGTGGGGGCTAATTTCTACCGGGAGCGATTGCACAAATATCCATCTTGCACGCATCTTTCATACTGCATTTATTCAGAATGGCAAAACAGCAAAATGGCTGCTATGGTCAAAAATGGCTGACTTATGAACCTTTCCTTGTGGCTGACACACGCCTCTGGGTGACCTCCCACTTTCCTCATAGCCTCATATCCAATCTTCTTAGTCCCCTCTTATTCTTTAGAGACAGTCTATTTAAAGAACAGTTAACCATTGCATAGTCCTGCTGGACCAGGAGATTGTCCAATTGTGCCTTGTCATTCCTTTTCGGCCATTATATCGGCCCAGTTGATTTCTTCTCAGTCTCTTCTTCTGGGGGACTGCCGACATCACCGAAAAGAGGCATAGCGTCGGTGGGGGTGCAACGCACTTCTGGATCAAAGTTTACTGCATATGACACATACATAGAGAGTGATGAGTAGTACAGACACACATACAAAAGCATCCAATAGCTTCACTTCCAGAGAACTAATCCAACCACCAAGTCCCAACAAATCCCATCCGTCATCTCTACCTTTAAACACTGGAACTACTTTTCCCAAATAACATGACCTGTTCTAGTTGCAAGGTAATATTCTATCTGTCCTTCTATCACAGAGTCAATAACTTCCCTAGGGAAAACTCGTATTTCTACACCCTTCGTAACCAATTTCTTCTAGATGGTTCTACAAATGACTTATATCATATTGTCCTTTTCTCAAGGGGTTAAATATAACACTCATTTTCATGGGGTGCAACCTATTGAATATAGATAGTACATTGGGTTACATTATACATAAAATATGGGCTGTGTTTACCAGGATTCCATTCTGTGACAAAAAGTGTGCATATATGCTATTCACAAATCAATAAAAACAAAATAACAATTACTAAACAAAATATACCTGTTCCTACCCTATTGTCTTTGTGTGCACAATATTTACACAAACCTAATAGACTATACATTTTTAATTAAAATAACAAAACCTGTAAGGAAAAAAAAAGATTATTAAAAAGTTTAAAGTTCATGTGTTGAGGTCCGGAATTTTGGCTGTGTCTCTAGGCTTTTCCACCTTGGCTATGATGTAGATTGAAGCAACTGTGGGTGGTGCTGGGATAAGTTTCATATGCCTAACATGGATCCAAAAAGAGACCTCTGGCACTTTATTTGCTGTAATGGTGATGAGTAGTACTTTTTTTTTTTTTTAAATCTTTTTTTCCTTCATTGGAGACACATAAGAACAAAGAAATACAAACAGTGATTACAGTCAATGGGGTACATTTAGGGATGAGGATAGCGTAACTTGACTGCGATACGAATCTGGGGTCTCAATAAATCGTTTTCTTGGTTTTTGAGCAAGAAAAGTAGGGGGTACGCAGGGCGGGGCGATAGTTGGGGACGACAGAAGAGGGGGCAGAGGCGGTGGGAGGGGGGAGGTAGTGGGTTCGCACTCCGCTCTATCCGCCTATTTTGTTGATAGGTCAATTGTTCGGACCTAGTTGGGGGGAAGGGTTCCTGAGCTGATCCAGGGCTCCCATGTGTTATAGAATTGTGGCATTGTTTGTTTTAGCATGGCCGTTAATTTTTCCATGGTCATTACTGTATTTATCCTATTCACTACAGTCCTCCTTGAGGGCGCTTTTAGTTGCTTCCAGGCCGCCGCGACCGAGCATCTCGCCGCCGTAAGTATGGCGGAGGTCAGCCTGGCCTCGGGGGCTGGGAGATCTTCTATTGGTTTGCCCAGCACGTATGTCAGGGGGTCCAGGGGAACCTCCAGGCCCAGGGTTTCATCCAGGAGTCTTTGAATTCTAGTCCAGAACTGCTGGATCTCAGGACATGTCCACCAAATGTGAGCCATGTCGCCCTTTTGTCCACATCCTCTCCAGCATAGGTCAATTGCGCCGGGGAAGATCTGGCTCAATCTACTCGGGGTCAGGTACCATTGAAATAGTATTTTGTATATGTTTTCTTTTGTAACGGAGCAAATTGAAGTTCTAGGGGCTGTGTTCCAGATATCCTCCCAGTCCTCCAGATCTAGTGGTATGCCGAGGTCTGTGCACCATTTTTGCATATAAGAATGGGCGGGTGGGGGGAGAGAGTTCTCTATTATACTGTAGATTGCTGTGATTAGGCCTTTCTGATACTCTCTTACTTGAAAGAGGGACTCGAATTTGGTCAGGGGGGGAGATGAGTAGTACTTTTAATAATAGTAGTAGGGCCTTTTCATCTCGGATGAAGAACGTTCTTGCGTAGGAAATGCTTGACCATTAACCCGTCTCTCGTAGGTGCACTTTCAACTTTGACATGTGCCTAGAGAGACTCAAAAATATATTAGTTGCAAACAATACTTACTAATTGTTTTACTAAACAGTCACTGTGGTCTTGACTTTGCTACAATCTAAATTCTTTAAAATTGGTGCCTCAGCTATTGCCAAACCAAAAGAAAAGAAAAATGGTTAAAATAATTCTGTATAGAACTCCAAACTAATTACTTGTAATATAATTTGTTTGAAAAGTGCCGAGCACACTGCCAACTTTAAAAGGCACTCAGCATTATTCTTAAAAATAAAAATAATAATTTCAGATTTCGTTCATCCCTTGTACTAAGCCGTCTAACTTCTGGGCATAGACAGCTATATGATAAACAGCAATAACACCCCTCTTTTGTTCACATACATTTTTTTTTATATGTGAACAATATTACAGAAAGGATAACAGCATTCAAAACATAACTAACTATTGTTGCTCGATCTGTAGCAAAACTAACCTGAAACGTTTGGGTATAAAATTTGTATTAAAAACCCTCAAAACACTACTGAATATAAATATAATTGGCTATTGTCTTCTGACAGAAACATTCTGTAATATAAGAAATTATAGACAAAGATTTAAAAACTTTTTTTTTTTTTTTTTTTCCGGATTGGAACAAGCTTGAAATAACTTTCTGGGCATCCTCCCAAAACCTTGGAACAAAACAGATAAGAAAAAAAAACAGTTAATTACATTGCAATATAATTTGGGACATCTTAAAAATGCAGCTCCTCACACGGCCTGATTACACAATAAAATGTGACACACAAACGAAACAAAAACAATACAACAAAAATTACCAAGACAAGGCAATGCAAAACTGTTTGATCCTGCCTGCAAACTATATTAATAAAAATGTCCCTTTCTTTTATTATCATATCCTAAACTACAGTTAAACCTAATTTGTTGCTACAGAGCTTCGGTTACTTTCGTGTTCTCAAATGTATCTCCGCACATTTTTTTCAACTGGAGAAGGAGGGCTGTCTGGGCTGCTACACTGATTCTCTCTCTCTCTCTCTTGACATGGAAATAGAGAAGTTGGAAAAGGATGTCTTTCTGGTTTTAAGAAATCATCGTCTGGCCAGAACGAATAAATCCTCAAAATATACCAGTGACCGGCTGAATTATAATTTTTTTTTCTTTTTCTCACATTTGCCCATTGTTTGTCCTTCTCTCAATAACCAGTCAAACTCTCCCTTTCCCATTATTGATTAGTTTGTGTTATATATAAACCTTTAAAAATTAAACTTCAACATGAGCAATTAATTATATTCTTAAATTAGAAACACTTGCAAATTCCTAGATAATAATTTTATATATATATACAATAAACCGACATTCATATTATTCAATGCACATAAAACTTTCACAAAGTTAGGATTCACTCAGATTATACAAGCACACAGGGATTACTCAAATCAATCAACCTTTTTACCATATTTATAACATTTAATAAAACATTCTGGGGAAAAACTAATTTTCCTACCTTGAATTTACACACAAAACATATTTTCCATTGAGATTTACAATACTTGAGATTCTCAATACTGGCGGGAAAGACTGTCTGAATTTAGACAAAAATATTCTACTAAAAAAAAAGCTGTGTGTGCTGTGCACGCGCATAGTAAGTGAAACTTCTTTGACTTTTGTCACAGAAATTGTGTTTGTGATGTTTTAATTAAAAATCAAAATACAATTTCTTTGACAAAACGCAAATAAATTTGGACTTAGAATGTGCGTGCTCGGCACACATCCCCTGTATTAGCTATTTGCACTAAGCGTGAATTCCTCGTGCATGTGACTGTGTGTGCGTGTGTGACTGTGTGTGTGTGCGTGTGACTGTGTGTGTGTGCGTGTGACTGTGTGTGTGTGCGTGTGACTGTGTGTGTGTGTGCGTGTGACTGTGTGTTTACGTGTGACTGTGTGTGTGTGCGTGTGACTGTGTAGTGTGCGCGTGTGACTGTGTGTGTGCATGTGTGATGTATGCGCACCCATCCTGCACCTTGCATATGCCCCTGTACCTCGCATATGCCCCTGCAACTCGCATCACCCCCCTGCACCTCGCATCACCCCCCTGCACCTCGCATCCCCCCCTGCACCTCGCATCACCCCCCTGCACCTCGCATCACCCTCGATGCCGGGGGGGGGGGGGGGGATGGGGGGAGGAATAGAGGGAGTAATTGGGGGGAGAGGGGTGGGGGAAGGTTGAGACGCGGCCGCACAGGGCCCGCCATATGTGTGGGAAGCGGCGCGCTCAAACCCCCCCGCTTCCCACTTTACCCGAGCAGGAGCCAGGAGTCACTGGCGCCATCGCGCATGCGCGGCATGGCAGTAGGCAGCGGGCAGGGAACGGCGGCCGTTATGAGCGGCGCCGGCAGCTATCGCCGCCGCATGTCAGCGGCTGTGTGGGGGGTGTGGTGGCCATTAGGAGCGGCACCGGCGGCTGTCGCCGCCGCCGCCGCATCTGATTTGTGGAGCGGGTGTGATGTCAGTGTTGAGGTCGGGCTGAGCCAGAACACAGCCCGGCCTCAACTGCCAGCACTGACGTCACATCCATTTCATTTCTGTCTCCACAATCCATTTTTGCCCCATCACGAATGAGGTGCCACTAAAGAAGTTTCACTTCAAAAATTCTCTGGTTCTCTTCTTAGGGGCTGGTTTGCAATTACTGGCAAAATATCCTGTCTCTTTACAATTATAACACTTCCTGTCCTTTCTTTTCCATTGCTTTCTTAGCTCCCTGCTCTTTTTTTTTTTCCTCTCTCCTCATTCTCTACCACAGTAGCAATGTCTAACAATCTTTTATGCTTCTAACCAATACACTTCCTCTATTCTCGTCCCAATTTCTGCATGTAAACCTTTCAAAAAAAGCCGCCACTATAAATGGTCTTGTGCTCGTCTCTACTTCCTCAATACTTCCATATGCCTATATTATTTCCAATAATCTATCGGCAAATTTATTTGCTGTTTCTTCCTTATTCACTTACGTTATGTTAAAAATAAATACAGCACACTTTTTTTTCCCTTCCTCTCCTTTTTTTTTTTGCGCCCGTGCATTGTTTGACAGACCTGCATAAAACTGTGCCACAGTGTCAGTATCTTATTCTGATTCATCCTGTGACTTTTCCCTGTCCCGTGAATGGTCCCTGGCAGGGGTTCATTCCTGCCTAGAGTCCGTCTCTTCCCCATCCGTACCGATCTGCCTGGCAGGCATATCAATAGGGAGTGGTCTAGGGAGCCTATTGCTTCGGGTTCCCCATGAAGCCATAAGAACTTCTTTATCGGAGACTGCCTCAGAGCCTGTGACCTGGGAAAGGTTCAGGGCTCAGGGTTTTTTTAGAACAGGGACACTGGGGTAAATTGGGGCTACCTATGGAAATGGTAATTGTCCCGATGCCATAGGGGCAGGGGGCAAAAATGCATTTTGAGAGTTATATATAAAAAAAAATTCAGTTGGCAGCACTTAAAAGATGCAATTTTGACACAGGCTGCAGCACATTCCTTATTAGTTTTAACACATTTCTTGTTGTTATTGTTAGTCTTGTAATTTATTTTTGTCAGGCTCACTTCCAGACAATATTTTACTTTATAACCCATAATTAGCTTATAAATAAAACTTATCTTAATGCAATATAACCTTATCTAAACATACTGATAGGGTCCCAAAAGACAGTCCAGTATACAGACAGAACTTTATAATTTAACCCCCTGTATTACAGCGGGGACTTAAACATCTGCTTTGTAGACAGGATTCTATACCTGCTACTTGCCCATTATACAGACAGGACTCATAACTTCTTAGCTAAAATATCTTTTATATATATTTATAAATATATATGCAAGCAAGCACAGTACAGTAAAAATATGAGCAAATAGCGTCCTTATGCACTTCTATATATGTATATTATATATATAAACACATGCACATTAATACATTAATCCCCAATTTTTTTTCCCCACTTTTCAACAGCCACCGTTAGAATATTACCAGATATACACTTATATCTCTTTCCTTATCTCAGCAGGGACTGTAACCCTGGCTTTATACTTTACTCAGTCAGGGATTGTAACCCTGTCTTAAATGAGTCCATAACTCATATATTTGTAACCATAAATTCCCATATATTTTAACATATATTCTACCATATATTTTATATCTTCCAGTACGGAGGTAACTATAATAGGGCTCTGGATAAGGGACACTGGGAGGATAATATACAGATAAAAAGTATCTTGTACTTACCCAACCGTTGACGCCTTTATCACACTGCTGACACCAAATGTAAATTTATTCTCTACTTCATATACGTAGGAATCGTCTCTCATACTCAGATATATTTATCACACCCCGGGAGGCCTTTTTCCCACTCTTAGGGCGCGGGACAGGAAAAGACGAGCAGCTCGGAGGAGAAGTAATTGAGTCGGACACCAGTGAGCGTTGTCAATAACCTCTCCTGTTTATTAATGGTTACAGTCAGGTTTAATAGGCGAGCGAGCGAAAGTGTATACAGTACATGCAAAGCTTACTTCCCTTATTACATGCTTATCTTCAAAGTGACAGATGGAAAGTTACAGTTTGGGAACTCATGGTTTGGCCAATCTGGGGCACAGGGGTACATCATAATTCTTGCTTAAAGTGCTGAGACCATACTTAAAATTCAGCTATGCCTCCTTGGCTAAAACTTCCTGTTTCTTCATTCCGGAACTATGACTGAACATATATAGTTCAGAAGTTCAGCCAACATTAAGTGGGTAAAAGGTTAGTTAACATCAGACTAAATGAAATGGCAGTGTTAGTATGGAATAGCAAACAAAATTGAGTCCCCCCTTGATACACACATTATCAATATCCTATGCAAAATGTATCTTATACCACTGCAGCAATAGTGGCTCTGGTTTATACAGCTTACTGAGACATAATACAGGGTAAGCTGTTTCATAAGCTAATGAAAATGTCCCCACAGTAGAGGACAACAATCATAAATAAATTGATCTGCTCACAGACTCATCTGGTATGTAGAGTGACCATAAATATGACCGTACTCACTGGTGATCACTCGCTCCTGCTACTTTTCTGAACAGTATATAAATACCCTAAATCCACCTCTTACTAGCTAGTGGTATCCACGTTGGTGGCCCACATCACAGTTTAAACTGATATTTGAGACTGAACACCCATGTGTTCGTCGCGCAGCTGACGCCACTATGACGTCATCCCGACGCACGTTTCATTCCAAGGGGACGGAACTTCTTCGGGGGTAGGAGGTTCCCTGCAGAGGTCTGCTATTTCAAGCTCACGGTTGCCATGGTAGTGTGTTGACATCACCAAATGGGAGTGAACTCCTTTCCTGGTGCATAGCAAATCGGCAAGCAACATTTAAAGTGATATGAATGCTGCCTCATGTCATATTCTAAAAACCAATGTAAGTGCTATATTAAAATGATATAAAAGAAACCAATGATTTCTGTGGCTTTATTTCTAGCATGTTGCTGTATTTGGCAAAATTTCATAATAATGCGTCCTAACTAGAATACACATCTATTAGCTCAAAACCCATATTCAGTGGCGACACACTTTATTCTCGCTCGGCTAGTCCCGCGAATTGGGGTATACTCCGGTGTATTGAGGTTTGTGATCGTTTTCTGCCGGAGTGTATAGCGTTATTTTCCCGGCAGGGATTGAAGCATTTTATTCCGGCTGGCTGCAATACTGCAATGCCATGTAAAAACACATGGGGGCGCTTGCGATCTGTTCTCTTTGAAGCCGTCCCCTATAATGAATTGTAATGCAGTATATATACTGTATATATATATATATATACTGTATAACAACAGCCCCTATAACCCCTAACATACAGTACTGTACACATACAGTACTGTATATGCACATACATAAATGATACTACTGCACCGACACACTTTATTCGAGCAAATACCCAGTATGTACCTGGCAGATACCTGGAATGCGCCGCTCCTCACCTCTAACAAGCCCCGTTGCGTTTGCCTTCCCAGCCTGGGTTCATGCCTGGCTGACGGGCGGCTGATCTGTTAAATGATAATGATTAGGATTTAATAGGCTGCAATGCTTCGCGTGTCTACCAGATGGCATAAATTCATGAATTGTAATGCAGTATATATATATTTACTGTGCAGTATTGCAGCCAGCGGGAATAAAATGCTTCAATCCCTGCCATCAACATGACAATTCAACTCCTCCATCCCCGCTACCCACAATAAAGCGGGCACGGTGGATTAACCCCTTCAATTGCCTTAGCGGCTATCCGCTATGGTATGAAGCAGCATTTCTGTATTTTTAATAATTTTACAGGAGCAGGGGGTCCCCTGAGCATTAATTTCTGGCTCGGGAACCCCTGCTCACTTTACAATATTATAAAATACAGAAATGCTGCTTCGTTACCATAGCACATAGCCAAAGGTAAAGAACGAGTGTTTATTTATTATGTGTTTTATTTTACTGTACATGCAGAGGGTCTCCGGAGCAGAAACGTTTTGGTTTCAGTCCAGGGACCCACTGCCCCCCTGAGATACAGGCCCCTTTATGGGGTGCGTATCCCTCTGCTTGGTTTAAACAGGCCGCGGTCACGTGATCAGGGCCTTAAACGCAGAGGGATACCGGCACCTCATAAAGGGGTCTGTATCTCGGGGGGCAGGGGGTCCCCGGTCCTGAAACCAACACGGTTCGCTCCCGAGACCCCCTGCACATCTACACTAGGAATAAAAATGTATTTCAAATGTATTATTGGTATTTATTTATTTATTTATTTATTTATTTATGTTATTGCGGGGATGCTGTGTGTGATTATTTTTATTGTGGGTATTCGGGGTGGGTAAGGGGGTATTACCCCAACGGTGGTGTTTTGGGCTTGCGGGGGGTGGGGGGGGGGGGTCGCGGGATGGTTAACCCCTTCATGACCGTAGCGGTATAACTGTTACGGTCGTGAAGGGGTTAGTGCACCCGCACAGCCCCCCCGCAAGTCCTAAACTCACACCCAAGGGCCAAATACCCCCCTTCACCCACCCCGCTACCCACAATAAAGCGGGCACGGTGGGTTACCCCCCTTCATTGCCTAGCGCTATACGGCTATGTAATTAAGCAGCATTTCTGTATTTTTAATAATATTGAGCAGGAGCAGGGGGCCCCTGAGTTTAGATTTCTGGCTCAGGGAACCCCCTGCTCACTGTACAATTATTATTAAAAATACAGAATGCGGCTTCGTTACCATAGCGCATAGCCGCTAAGGTAAAGAACGAGTGTTTATTTATATGGTTTTTATTTATACTGTACATGTGCAGAGGGTCTCCGGAGCAAGAACGTTTTGGTTTCAGGTCCGGGACCCCCTGCCCCGAGATACAGGCCCCTTTTGGGGGGTGCCGTATCCCTCTGCTTAGTTTAACAGGCCGCGATCACGTGATCGGGACCTTTAAACGCAGAGGGATACCGGCACCTCATAAGGGGGCTGTATCTCGGGGGGCAGGGGGTCCCCGGACCTGAAACCAGTGCGGTTCAGCTCCCGAGACCCCGCACATCGACACTATAAATAAAAATGTATTTAAAATAATTTTAATGTGCCGATGTTGCGCAGAGAGAGCAGCGGTCTCTCTCTGCTGCAAACACACTCTCGCCACCGCCGGCCCATACCTGGCGACACACTTTATAGTCGAGCTCGGCTAGTCCCACGAATTCGGGTATACCGGGTTATTGAGGTTGTGACTGTTTCTGCCCGAGTGCATTGAGGTATTTTCCAGGCA
>WSYH01006199.1:0-39586 GCA_036426205.1 Ascaphus truei
TCACTGACTGCCCCACACCTCTGGAATGCCCTTCCCCTCAGTACCCGACTAGCACCCTCTCTATCCACCTTTAAGACCCACCTTAAGACACACTTGCTTAAAGAAGCATATGAATAGCACTGTGTATATTCTGAACACATGATACATAAGCTTGGCCCCCTGCAGACGCACTTACCAGAACTCCCTCCTACTGTCTCTGTACGTTCTACCTACCAATTAGACTGTAAGCTCCTCGGGGCAGGGACTCCTCTTCCTTAATGTTACGTTTATGTCTAAAGCACTTATTCCCATGATCTGTTATTTATATTATTTGTTATTTATATGATTACCACGTGTATTACTGCTGTGAAGCGCTATGTACACTAATGGCGCTATATAAATAAAGACACACAATACAATACAAAGGAAAACATAGAAATGATGGGGGAACATATAGAAGGGACAGAAGTCGGGATTACAATCCTGAACACCCCAATAGTAGGTGGAGCATTAGGTTTCATCCAGGTTTTTTGCATTGTGTCTGGGGAAAAAATGGAGGTAATACCGGAGATGTATGTCTCCGGTATTACCACTCTCTAGACCACAAGTGCTGCGGCGGGAAGTGCGAGTGCAATGGTGGCGGCCGGAAGGAAGCGCTGGTGCTGAGCGCCGGGAGTAGTGAGGAGACCCGAGTGATGAGTGGAGAGGATGAGCAGGTTAGAGTGGAAGATGTCACGGCAGTCAGAGGACGGCAGGGGCGGAGCCCGCAGCGCCGGCGCCAGAGACTGCAGTGACAGCTTCCGGTGCTGTCTGCCAGGAGATCCTTAAGTATACAACAAAAGACAGGGGGTGCCCAATGCTACATCCAATTAACAAAACATATAAAGTAATAAGTATAAAGTGTAAATACTTCAATAATAATAATAATTTATTGGTTATTTAGTTAAACCCTTTGGCCAAAGCGTCATAAGCCTGCATACCAAACGTCAAGGTATTACCAAAATTAAAATCTATTTCTGACTGGTAACAGTTGTATGGAGGTAGGTGACACCTCCCCCCAGAGCTCACTCCTCCTCCTCACCTTTTTAACTTGGGAGGTCTTTTCACTTTGCTGCAAAGAACAGGATCTACTATGGTTCTTTCCCCTCATACAGAGGTAAAGGGAAGAGTTCACAGTGTAGTGTTAGGACCTGCATATTCGGTTATACCTTGACGTTTGGTATGCAGGCTTATGACGCTTTGGCCAAAGGGTTTAACTAAATAACCAAGTAAATATTATTATTATTGAAGTATTTAAACTTTATACTTATTACTTTATGTTTTGTCAATTGGATGTAGCATTGGGCACCCCTGTCTTTTGTATGTTGCATACATTTGCCACGCCCAGTAGCACTCTTTTAGACATAAATATATATTCTTGTTGTGGTGGGTGTGGGAGTTTGAGCTAGCTGGGAATATGTGTATTAATCAATTTCTGACTGGTAAAAGGAGATCCTTAAGGTAAGAAGAAATGCAAATGAACGGGTTGAGGAGATGATGATGGGGGGGAATGAGTTGATGGGGGGTAAAGAAATGATGATGGGGAGAATGAGATAATGCTGATAATGGGGGGGAGAAATGAGATGATGATGGGGAAACAGAGAGAATGGGGGGAGGAGGGGAAACAGAGAGGGTGAGAGAAACAGTGAGAAGGGGAGGGGAAAAACAGAGAGGATGGGTGGAGAAACAGAGAGAGAAGTGGGGGAGGGAAACAGAGAGAGAAGGGGGTAGAAACAGAGAAAGAAGTTGGGGAGAAACAGAGAGAGAAGTGGGGGAGGGAAAGAAACTGAGAGAGAAGTGAGTGGGAAACAGGTTGAGAGAGGAATATCAGAGGGTGGGGTTACAGTAAATGAGATCCCCCCACCCCCCTAAACACTATACACTTGAATAACTTTTTCACAGGTTTGGTTCTTCCAGGTCCGAAAAGCTTTTCTCCACATCTCCAGCTGCCATTCATCATCCAGGTCCATGGGGTGTGATGTGTCTCCCTGTCACTTGATGCTGGCCCCAAACCCAGGCTGCACTGCTGGGATCAGCAGGGTTGCCAGGTGTCCAGTATTGAGCCGGACGGTCCTGTATTTGGACACTGTCCAGTAAAACATTAGGGGTAATACTGCACATGTATGTGTCCGGTATTACCTCTCTGGACATAGTGAACTGACCAGCTTGGGGGCCATGGCATTTCCCCGAGCAGAGTGAGAGCAGGGCTGTTGCTTGGGGGCTGGGCAGATTCCTCCATCCTGGTTGGCTGGCTGCGTTACCAAGCAGAAATCAGGAGGAGGTGTCAGGCGCCTGATGTTGGGACTAATGAGAGGAGGAAACAGCATGGAGTGGAGAGTGGATAGAGAGGTATGTACAGTCATGTGAAAAAGAAAGTACACCCTCTTTGAATTCTATGGTTTTACATATCAGGACATAATAACAAATCATTTGTTCCTTAACAGGTCTAAAAATTAGGTAAATGCAACCTCAGATGAACAACAACACAAGACATATTACACCGTGTCATGATTTATTTAACAAAAATAAAGCCAAAATGGAGAAGCTATGTGTGAAAAACTAAGTACACCCTTACTGCTTCCATAGGAATTAAGATTTTAAGTAGCAGACAGGTGCTGCTAATTAAATGCCCTTGATTAATTGATCATCAGCAAGTGTGACCAACTCTATAAAAGACAAAGTTTTAGCAGTTTGCTGGTCTGGAGCATTCAGGTGTGTTAACACAATGCCAAGGAGGAAAGACATCAGCAGTGATGTTAGAGAAGCAATTGTTGATGCCCATCAATCTGGGAAGGGTTATAAGACCATTTCCAAACAATTTAAAGTCCATCATTCTACAGTGAGAAAGATTATTCAAAAGTGGAAAGCATTCAAGACAGTTGACAATCTTCCCAGGAGCGGACGTCCCAGCAAATTCACCCCAAGGTCAGACCGTGCAATGCTCAGAGTGTGATGAGAGAGAGTATTTGGCCTGGGATTAAAGGGGTTACACCCCCATTTGGCCACCCTCTACTCTCATCAGGGAAGCAAGGGGTTAACTAGACTGAGGTCCAGTAATGTGTTTTGCCTTGCTTCAATATCCAAATGTTTATTCCCCTGTGTAAATGTATCGTGTTATGCCAGTGTTTGCATCACCTACATGCTGGGATCCATCCGGGAGGGCAAGGGTTAATATGTCTTTAGTGATTATAGCCCTTTGTGTTATTTTCCCGCCTTTTCAGGCACCATTTTGCAGAGTCCCATAGGCCGCCATTAGAGCTCAATGCATTTCAATGGCGGATCTTGCTGTTTTGGGCCTGTTTCCTGTGAAGACCAGCAGGTGGCGTCCGAGAGGAGGAGCGGCGGTTTCCCATTGTAAGTCAATGGGCTCATTGACTTCAATGGAGATTCCTCGACGGCGCTTTCCAGGAACGAGTTGGCTGCCGTCCAAACCACAAAGCGGATACAATGTCCTTTAAAAGAGTTAAATCACTTTAGTCAAGTCCAATGTTAAGTGGCGTGGGAATCTACAGTTCTAGAGCACCTAGAAATAAAATTCTTTTTGCCCTTAGTTCCTAGGCCTCCCCCCACTCGACCACCACCGGGTCCCCGAATCCTGGACTCCCGAGAAGGGTCGTGCCGAGAGAGCGGGTCGCGCCATAGGTTCCAATGGCGGCGGCAGAAACAGCTCAAGAAAACAGCTAAGTGTAAAAAGCTGAAAGCCACGGCGGCGGAGCCCGTTGTTTTCAATGGGGATTTAGTGAAATGCTGAGATTTCTTTTTCAGGTTCCGAAGGTCCTAGCGGGCTGAAACTCGGACCATATGGTGTCCCAGTTCCGGCATTAAGGTCTGGAAAGTTTGGACCCGCTGGACCTACCACAACCGGGTATTTTAATATGTGTATGTATTAAAATGTATATGTGGTTTGGGTCTGTTCTGGAAACTGCAGACTCCATCTGTTATGTTAATAGGCAGGGAGGGCATCCTGCAGGAATTAACATAGCCCAGTGGTCAAAGGCTAACTGCCTAATTGTTTATGCTGGGCCCAGGAACCAAGGAACTGAGTGGTTTTTAAGTGTGATACTTTACACTAACAATGGAAGTCAAAAATCTGCTTCAAAGAGCTTCAAAGGGATTTTTTGCTAGACAGTTCGGCGCCTTGAGTGTAAGAGAAGGGTGGAAATGGTATATAAACCAGAGTCACCCCTTACTCAAATGTCTTCATGTCTTCATGTGTCTTCATTCATGATCTGCATGTATTGCTGCGATGTCAACTAAATTATGGAAGAAATGGCCCATCCTGTATCCTGATGGCTTTCTTGTCCTAACATAAATGATTGTATGGTCCTTTTGCCCTCCAGATCTTTTAGGCGGGAGACTCCCTTCTGAGTCCAGATTAAGAAATTTTTGCTATTCAGGCCCGGAGCGAAATCGGGGTTGCCCAATATTGGCGTCATTACTGACGCTTTGGTTGTCAGGTTACATTTAAGCTTCGTGGCCTCCCAGACTTTTAACGAATTGACCATGGTCTGTAGCGGGATGTGCATCTTGCGTACCCCTTCTCTGGGTAGCCAGATTAAATTTCGGATTTCAATTGGTGCACAGCATATCTTTTCCAACTCAACCCATCTCCGAAGGCTTGGGTCAGTGTGCCATTGGAAAATCTGCCCTAATTGGGCTGCTTTGTAGTAGGCCTGCAAGCAAGGCACCGCTAACCCTCCACGAAGCGTGGGACGTTTTAAAATCCCTTTAGTAATTCGTGGGTTTTTCCCATTCCAAATAAATTTCATAATTCTTGACTGGAGGGAGAGGATGTCCGCCTGTACCAATGGGATAGGGAGACTCTGGAAGAGATATAGCATCTTCGGGAGGAGATTCATTTTCACGCTATGTATCCTCCCAATCCAAGAGATGTTCCCCTTCATCCAGGTTTGGAGATCCTCTCCCAGTGTCTTTATGATCTTGGGGAAATTTGCTTTATACAAAGTTTTATAATCCCGTGTGAGATACACCCCTAAATATTTGATCGCAGAGGGTTGCCATTTAAACTGAAAATTGAGGTCAATCAGTTTTTCGACTTCTTTTGGTAAATTAATATTGAGGGCTTCCGATTTAGACTGATTGATCTTGAATCCCGAGATTTGGTTAAATTTGCCCAATATGTCGAATATATTTGGGAGAGATGTGAGAGGTTTGGTTATTGTGAGAATGACATCGTCCGCATAAAGCGCGGCTTTGTGCATTTGGTCTCCCACTGGGATACCAGAGATATCTGGGTTAAGTCTAATGTGTGCCGCCAGAGGCTCTATACATAAGGCGAACAGTAACGGCGACAGCGGACATCCTTGACGTGTTCCGCTTTTGATTTCAAACTGTTCTGAGGGGAAGCCTTGATATCTCACTCTTGCTGTTGGGTTTTTGTACAACGCCAGGATGGCCTGCAGGAGGCGTCCCTCAAAGCCAAATGCTCTCAGTGTTTCCGAAAGGTAGGGCCAGTCTATTCTATCAAAGGCTTTCTCAGCGTCCAGACTTAACACCATGGAATGTATTTTTTCTTTTTGGGCCAGATCAATCAAATCTATAATTCTCCTGGTGTTATCTGCCGCTTGTCTACCTCCAATAAATCCTACTTGATCCGTGTGTATCAACCCGGGAAGGACGCTACCCACCCTGTTGGCTATGAGTTTCGAGTATATTTTAAGGTCCGAGTTAATCAGTGAAATGGGCCGGTAGCTCTTGCAGTCTGCCGGGTCCTTACCGGGTTTATGGATCACCGATATTGAGGCTTGGAGCATTTGTGCTGGGAATGAGGCCCCTGCTAAGATTTCATTGAATAGCTTTAACATATGGGGGGCTAGTTTTTTTAAATATTTCTTGTAGTATAAATTCGAAAAGCCATCTGGCCCTGGGGCTTTAGCCGGTTTTAGTGCTTTGATAACCCCAGAGAGTTCCTCCATCGTGAAGTCCGACTGGAGTGCCTCCCTTTCACATCTCTTCAAAATGGGTAAATGTGCCTCTTTTAAGAAGGTCCGTAGATCCTCCGTTATTTTTGGGTTATGGGTTACCTTATCTCCGTTGTATAATATTTCATAATATTTTTTAAATTCCCCTGCTATGTTCGCTGGGATGGAGGTAAGGTCCCCATTTTGCTTTCGAATTGCGTGAATGTGATATTTTGGAAGCTTGTTTTTTAGCTTGTTGGCAAGTAGTGTGTCAGGCTTGTTAGCTTTTTCGTAAAATTTCCGTTTAGACCAGGTCAATTCCTTCTCAGCCTGGGCGGAGAGGAGGAGGTTAAGACTAGTTTTGGTAGCTAGAATTTGGGTCAACGTGTGGGCGTTCTTATTTTTTTTGTGGAGAGAGGAAAGTTCCGCCAGCTGTTCCTCTAACTTCAAAACTTTCCCCTCCCGTTCTCTTTTTCGTTTTGCGGCCAGATTCATAATGATCCCCCTGAGGGTAGCCTTATGGGCCTCCCACAGTGTGGAGTGTGTTGTCACACTCCCCTCATTCTCCTCAAAATATTGTGTGATTTTTTCCCCAATTTCCCTCTGTAGGGCTGGGATTTTCAGTAGGATTTCGTTTAGTCTCCAGTTCGCTCTAGGTCTGTCTAGTGGGATGAGTGTGCACCGCAGCTCTATAGATGCATGGTCTGACCATGAAATATCATGGATCTCTGTGTGAGAGACCCCGGGGACCATTCTGTTGGATACAAGGAAGTAATCTATCCTGCTGTATGAGTCATGTGGGTGGGAGTAGAAGGTGTATTCTCTCAGTCTCTGGTGTTGTTCCCTCCAGATGTCGAGTAGTTGGCAGTCACGTAACCCTTTTTTAATTGTTAGTATGTCGGGTCTGTGTGTAATGTTAGTGGATGAGCATCTGTCAAGGTCCTCCCGTAGTGCCCTATTTAGGTCTCCACCAACAATGATGTTACCTCTGGCCACTTTGTTGAGCTTCTCGAAGAAGGTAGAGAAAAAACCTGGGGCTGTCTCATTAGGGGCATATATTGTTGCTAAAGTAATTGGGAACCCTTGGATTGTACCTCTGACTATGAGAAATCTACCTTCGTTATCTTTGAAAGTTTTATCGGGTACGAATGAAATTCCTCTGTGGATTAGAATGGCCACCCCTTTTTTTTTTACTCTCGCGGATGACAAAAAGTATGTCGGGTAGTCCCTATCTAGAAATTTGGGGAAGTTGGCTTGGGAGAAGTGCGTTTCTTGTAGAAACAGAATTTCTGCCCCTTTACGCTTATAATCTCGGAAGGCTATTCTGCGCTTAGCTCGGCTGTTCAATCCCTTAGTGTTGTGTGATAGTAACCTAAGTTCCTTACTCATTTAGGAATATGAGATGACTTTGCTGCCGATGTCTGGCTTCGAGTGACGCCTCCGGGCCAGCATCTCGACCTCCTCTTTTCCTCGAACTGCAATACCTCACTTCACCATCTGTAGGAATACACAAGGGGGGGCGCACAAGAGGGGACACCTGGGGGGACACAACAAACACTAAACAAGACAGATAACAGAAGAATTCTCGTCGTGTCGGCGACGTCGCCTCCTCGACGAGATCACTGCCTGTGGAAAACTGGACTCCTCTCCGACCGCCCGGAGGAGACGTGGGGTGAAGATCACCCATCCCTCTCGACCAGGCCCACAGGACTTCACCAGGGCTCAGGAGATCTACCTCCCTCAAACCTGGTGCGAGGCCCATGCGAAGACTTGGAGCAGGACTCTCACACCCTCTCCTGCCTCGCTCTTCCTGAACTTGAATTAATAAACCTAACGACTAATATGCAAAACCTGAGTCTGTCCCGGCTTTTTTTTCCTCTTTGTAGAGTATCAATACGCCCTTGTGTCCCCTTGCTCCTTACCGCCCTTCTCCTTTTCCGCTCAGTCTGTCATCTGTAACCTACTAACCCGTTTCTTCCTCTTTTACCCATTAACCTACCGTTTCCTACTTCACATCCTCCTTCCCTCTACTTCCAGTCACCACTCCCACTATCTAGTTTACACCATTCTAAGGCTTTCTGGTTCTCTCCCTTCTCCTGCTTTATTCTTCTTTCATTCTAGCTCTCTATTTGCTCTCTTCCTTATTCTCTCCTCTATCCCTTCCCTTCTACTTGCTGTCTCCCCTTCACATTTTAGATTCCTGTCTACATCCTTACTCTACCTTATAAATTTGTCTCCTTCTATATCTCCACTTCTACCTGTTCCCTCTCAACTACTTGCTTTTTATCCTTTTTTCCTACCTCTCTTGCTAACACTGCCTTTCCCCTGACTCTTTTAGTGCTTCTGCCGTGCCTTCGCTAAGCTGCATTTCCCCCCGTATCCTTTCTGTGCCTTTTAAAGTTCCGGATTCAAAAAACCCGCGTCTGGCTGTTTGGGTGGCTATTTTGCGCCTGCGCTTGTCGACCGGCGCCCTCTGGAAGCCTTGATGGGGCTATCGCTGCCTTTAATTGTTCCGGCGACGTCATCCGGCCGCGCCGGTGGGATTTAGCCTCCTGCCACCTCCAAGATGGCGTCGCTCCTTCCGGGGCGCAGCTGTGACGCGTATCCGGGGGCGGCCATTTTGGAAGACGTCTCTCACCAGGTCGGAGGTGCGTGCGCTTGGTCCAGCTTCCTGCTCACCGCTCCCTTCCTGCTCCTGCGGCTCACCGTGGATTCCCGCCTTCTGCTGCTGCCTCGCCATCTTGGTTCAGGGGACGCCATCATCTGGAAGGTAGGCCTCATATTTTCTTCACAGGGACTCCGTTTTATTACAGGTTGTGTAATCCCCGGACCCTTGAAGCGGGGATGACGGGGTTCTTCCCTCTTTCATTCATTCGGGGGCGAGTCTCTTTATTTGGTGACTGCTTCCCCGCGGCCGGGGACCAGACCTCAGGTAACTGTAGTAACGGAACTTTTTAACCCTTGAACATTGAACTCTTTTATTTTTAGTGTTCGACTGAGCTCTTTAGGTTGGTGTTGCGCCCCTTTGCTCCCTGGGGGATCTCGCCCGCTGTTCCCAGATAGGTTCTGGCAGGGCGATATTTGGGTTTTCCGCTGCCGGGGCTTCACCTAGGCCCAGCTTATGGAGGAACTCCGGCCCTTCTTCCAGTCCCCGAATGGTGGTAGTTTTGCCGCCTCGTGTTACCTGCAGGCCAAAGGGGAAGGTCCAACGGTACCTTACCCCTTTATCTCTCAGGGTCTTGGTGATGGGTAGCAGGGCCCTTCGGCGAGCTAGAGTCTCTGGGGATAAATCCTGATAAATGGACATACGTACACCCTCATACTCCACTATTGGCAGGGGTCTTGTTTTGTGGAGTACCGCTTCTTTTGAGCGGTAGTAGTGCATTCTGAGCACAATGTCCCGTGGTTGCTCATGCATTAGAGGCTTGGATCGCAGGGCTCTATGGCACCTGTCCAGGATTAAGAATTCTTTTGGGGTGTCAGGGAGCAGAGATTCCAACCATTTCAGGGCAAAATCTTCACTGTCTAGGACTGTTTCGGGGACCCCCCTGATTCGGAGGTTATTCCGCCTGTCCCTATTTTCTGCGTCCTCTTGGCGGTCCCTCAGCTCATTTAATTGTTCTTGAAGGCTGTTATATTTGCGATCCTGCCTTTTTATGGCTTTAATTGATTGATCCACTTTATTTTCGAGGACACTTGTCCTTTCCCCCAGCCCAGTAACCTCTTTCTTTATGTCCTTCAGCTCCGCTTGCAGCAACGTTTTTAGGTTATCATAGAGTTTATCCAAGTCACTTTGTCTTAACGGGCGCAATACCGGGTTGTCTCTCTCCTCACCCTCCCCGTCCGGCTCCGTCTCTGAGCCAGCGTTCGAATGTGGCGCCATTTCTCCCCCTGCAGCGCGCGATCCGGCTCGGTCGAAATATTCTGGTAGCCCCTTTTTCTTTGGTATTTTGGGTGTTTTCCTTGACATTGCGGGATAGTGCGGGGCTTTATTAGTAAAATGCTCCGTTGAAGGAATGGTTTTGTCAGGTTTTTGCAGTCAATGTATTTTAGCGAGGCACGGAGCACTTATCTCACGCAGCCATGCTCCTTGCCGTCACGCATGCGCCCCCCTCAGTGTTTTTTAAACCCACAGGAGAATACGAGAGATTACCTCCATACAGAGAACAACCCCAAAACCTATTAATACATTGGAAAAGAAAAAGAAACAGGGCAGAAGAGGAAAGAGAGGAGGAAGAGAGAAATCCCAGAGCCAAAAAAAGTAACCCAAGCGAAAGCGACCTAAGAGATAATGGTATATACAGTATAACCTTTCCGCTCATGCAATTACTTCAAACCAGTTTTCAGTTCTGCGAAAAGTGTTTGAATAGTTATCCAAAACAGGGAAGACTGTATAAAAGAAGCTCATAGACTCCTATCAGACAACAATTCTTATAAGCGGCTGCAAAGTAATCCCTCAGAGCCGTTTATAAATAAATTCAAACGTATGCTAGAAGAGGCCAAAAATGAGGGAATATTAAATCAATCGGAATTTAGTTTTTTGTTTATACCTAGTACTAAAACCCCAATATTTTATCACATCCTTAAATTGCATAAGAATATCATCAATCCACCCGGCAGGCCAATTATTGCAGGTATCGACTCAACTACTTCCCATATCTCAGAGTATGTGGATTATTCCGTTCAATATCTGGTTAAATCATTTCCAGCATACCTGAAAGACACAACGTCAGTACTTACCACGTTGAAGGAATTCAGCTGGTCAGACACTTATCTACAGGATTAGTTTCTATGGATATTCAATCCTTCCACCAAACATCAGGATAGAATAGCAGCAGTTAGCCATTATTTGGCAACCACACATCAACCCCCAGGCACAACAATCGTTTATTTTATTCATATTAGAACACAACTTTTTGAAGTGAAACTTCTTACCTGGCATGACACGTTCAAAAATTACATTGATGCAAATCTCCTTCATGGGAATGAAAATGATTGCAGAAGGTATTGCGCATGACCACACAGGGGCCGCGCATACGCAGACACATTGCGGCTCTACTGGATAATCTAAGGCTGCGTCCATAGTGCAGGAGACGGCACGAGCTATGTCACAAGTGCCGAAAACTAACACTGGGACGCCAATGTGCTTGTCTATAGTACACAAGCACGACGGCGGGACTGGTGCTTTGCGCTACAAACATGTTTGAATTTTCGTGGGACGACCGGGTCACGTGAGCGGTTTGCTCAATGAGGGCGAACCAGCTCTTGACGTCACAGCCGCGCCCCCCCCCCCCCCCAACACATCTCCCCGTCACTTCTGCCTGCAGGACAGAAATCTGTCCTGCGTGAGGCGAGCATGACGCTGTGCCAATGCGCAACCGCACGCTTTCACTATGGCCGAGGCCTAAATATCACTTGCGCATGCACATAAATGGCTGAAGCCTTCCATGCATGCTACATACTCTCTGTAACTCACGCATGCGCAGAGGCATACGCCGGGTGCGGCGCATACGCTGAGGTGGGCTCCACGCATGCGCAAAGCCAGATAACGCGAATGAGCAGTGGCCGGTGGGTTTCGCGCATGCGTAGTCAGCCGCCAGATCTCGCACATGCGCAGAGACTCAGAGGTATGCCTCACATGCGCAAATGCGGCCACCATGAGACGCACATACTTAAAGGTAGCTGGACAGCATGCCCAGATGGCAACACCCCCCCCCCCCCCACCCATATACACACAGCCCTTCCGAGGATTGTTTTAGGAAATAGAATATGAAATAGTGCAAATTGGTGCATGCTTGGAGTGAAATTTAGAACAAATGACATAATGGTCAAATCATTTATAAATAACTGACCTGCAGTCATACTGTACATGGCGAGCAATACTGATCTTACTGCTCCTCCCACAAATTCCGTGTGTCTGTTTACTGCCTGCCGCTTGGCGAAGGACCCCGCTGTGAATCCTGGGCCGTGCTAATACCATCAAGCACGAGCTCCACACTGTGTGAGAGATGCCATCTGCCTAGTGTGGTCGCAGTGAGTTGGGTGTGCCCCCATATTCCATCACCGGCTGGTGATTTCAGGCTCCTAAAGATACCTTTATGTGAATATTGTTTTTATATTTCCTGTAAGTGTGCATTGCCTTCCATGTCTATAATATTCAATTTATTATCTTCCCTACCGTGAAGATAATGCACTAGGGGGTGCGCTTTTTCTTTTCTTTCTCATTTCAGTTTTGTGGAAGTGATTCTTCCTTTTGGATTCGGCTGCCCCCCGTTATAAATTTTGGTTAGACGGTTCTTCTCTGTTTGACGATTGGATTAAGTACATTCCTGGACTATCAAGTTTGCATATTTGTTTTATTTAATTTAGTATTTTATTATTTATTTTCTTGTTTGAGGACGTTTTGTTTATGATATTTGCGCTGTTGTGTTGTGTTTTAAATATATAGATATATGTATATATAGACACACACACATGCAGATATTTATACATATACATATATACACGTACACACACGTACACACATTATTTTAAAATGCATAAGTTTCTATATGTTTGATATGACTGGCTTTTACTGCATGCAGAAGGCACTTGGCATGAATGTGTGCGGCGGTGCTGGGTTGCTGCCTAAACAGAAGTCACGTTTCCTGCCCAATGTGAACCGTTCAAACAGATGTGAGCACATCAGGAATGCTGATCCCAGGGAGATCGTCTGTAATAAGAGCAACCGGGAAATGGACGCTACGCCTGGGGGCGGGAACGCTGAGCCAGCGAACGCAGGGTCCGTGGCTGCCGCGCACGGAAACATCTGAAATAAACACCGCGTCCCTCCGGGGAGCGCGGGAAGCTAAGGGCCGCGGCGCGTTTAAATGCCGCTGTTTGTGTACATTTTAAATAAATCATTTCTGATGACATTTTTGCTGGTAAAAAAAAAAAGCCTGTTTTGTTTTTTATACCCTTGATTTAATGCAGATTTGCCAACTGCAGACCTCAGGGGCCACTGACAGCTCAGGTTTTCAGGATATCCCTGCTTCAGCACAGGCGGCTCAATCAATGTAGTCAATTCTCTTTTCCTCTCTCTTCCCAGCATCACTCTGTCTCTCCCCATCCCTCTCTCTCCCCCTCTCTTCACCCCTTTACTCTCACTTCCCCCTTCTCTCTCTCTCCGCAACCTTCTCTCTCTCCCCTTACTCCTCTCTCTCTCCTTCCTTCTCTATCCCCCCCCTTCTCCCTCTCCCCTACTCCCCCTTCTTTCTCTCTCTCCCCCCTTCTTTTTCTCCCCCCTTCTTCCTCTCTCCCCCTTCTTTCTCTCTCCCCCTTCACTCTCTCCCTCGGGAGCTGCAGGTTCTGCTTGCTCTGCGGGGAGGGGTCGGGAGCTGCAGGTTCTGCTTGCTCTGCAGGGAGGGGTCGGGAGCTGCAGGCTCTGCTTGCTCTGCAGGGAGGGGTCGGGAGCTGCAGGTTCTGCACAATCCGGGGGGGGGGGGGGGATTTGATTTGCTGATCTTTTATGAACTCTGTAATTTAATTTAATTCTCTCTATTCTAAATATTTGTTTCATTAATTGACCTAAACACGATAACTTGTGGCTTGCTTAATTAGTACCAGTCGGTCAGAGACAGATCATGGTGCCTCGTTACATAGCGTCTCCTAGCAACCCCTGTTAGGAGCACAACGCCAGAGGAAGAGGAGGGTGGGCACACGGTGACTGAAGCACACGGGAGGGTGGCGGTCAGAGCAGGGGAGAGATAGGGGAGGGGGGTCATAGCATTATACAGTACATACACCCATTATGCTGTGGCCTGAGGATTTTGGATTACACAAAATATATATATACAGTGTTCGACAAACCTATACATTTGCTCACCCCGGGCGAGTGGATTTAACATCGTGACGAGCTCCTATTGGTCCAAGCAGCACACGTTTGGTACTAGGTGGCGAGTAGATTTTTTTGTGTGGCGAGTAGATTTTTTGGTGATTTGTCAACCACTATATATATATACATATTGGTCCAAGCAGCACACGTTTGGTACTAGGTGGCGAGTAGATTTTTTTGTGTGGCGAGTAGATTTTTTGGTGATTTGTCAACCACTGTATATATATATATAAATGTTACAATTTTAATTGTTATTCATTTTTAAGATTAATTGTATTAAGATTTATTGATATTATGTATGCAAATTCTATGTGATAGACATTTCCCAGGCACTTGTTCTGCAAGCCGTACGATATGAGGTATATTCCTAATTACCAAGGACATTTGTGTCTAAAAACCTATTACAGCCACTACTGAATATCTAACATAGTCATGGTTTCTATGTTGAGATATTTATGATTATACAATGAGATTGTATTCTTCCACAGCAAGGGGAGCGCAGGATGTTCACAGCGTCATCATGAAAGAATAAAAGAACATAACATAGTGCAACCTGTGTACAGTATATATATATATATATATATATATATCAGAAGTATATAGGGCTGTAAGGTAGTAGCACTCACACTTTCCCCCCAGAAATCAAGCAGTACAGAGACTCTATCTCTCTCCGAAACGAGCAACCTTCAATGGTTTCCAATACAATAACGTGGGGTAATCACTCCTTCCGTGTCATGCAAAAAGGATAAAGACTAGCATGGTGTAGTAGATCTAAAAAGTATATTTTAGGACCAGTAGCAAAGATATAAATGCACTCACATTGTAAAATACAATACAGGGAATTGTACGAAATCCCGATCCTCTGGGCATTCAGTCTCCAGCGCGTTCTCTCGTTCACGTCCAACACTTCCGGTGTGCACTGCGGTAAGGGCGGATGGGACGTCATGCTTGGTCTCCGGTTGCCAGGATCTCTCAACAGGATGCAAGCTCAGACTGTACGCGTTTCATCATTCGACTTGTATAATTAATTAAGGAGCGCCCGATTACACACTTTTGGTCACTGGTATACAATGAGATGACTGTAAAACGTCTAGTGGTATCCAAAATAACTATTTGAGGGTATATCATCAGATTAATTGATACCCAATTAGAATTAATAATTGGAGAAGGTATTTAGTAGATGAGGAGGAATAAGGTAACCAGCCCCTGACAAAGCCCCTAAAGAGTGAAACGCGTAGGGTTAAGGGTTGTTGCAGGAGCCCGGACCATTGAGCCAAACATCCGGAGGGAGGCTGGTCTTTCACTCCGGCGCCGGATGTGAAGGAGAGGTGGAGACCAGAACCGCAGTGAAACACTCCATACGCAATCCGGAAGTGACGGAGGAGAAATCTCGCGGGACGTCCAGGATCAGGTGCAGGACGCCGGCCGGTGAGAGACGGAGAAGCGACACCATCCTACTCGCCAGATAAACAGCTCACTGCGGAGGTGCCAGTGCCTGCGCTCCACACCCATTGAGTCTTACTCACATGTAAGTGAGCAGTGATTGTTTTATTTTTGGTGTTCAATACACTTACTTATACATGCTGTGCTTGTCTGTTCTATTTCTTTTAATTTTTTCTAAGGTTCCCCCCGGCTGGGGGTTACTGGACATTTAACCGTGATACCCTGGTCAATACAGACTGAGCACGCTGGTATAAAAACATATACTATCCATGCTATTAGTCTAGTTGAGCACGGTTTATATTGTAGTATTTATGTACACACAGCATCAGGGCTGCCAACAGGGGGGAGAACCGGGACTAGTGTCCCGGGCTCAGCAGCAGCAGGGGGCCCGGCCGGCGATGGAAGTTGGGCCCGGCCAGAGTTTAGGCCCAACTCCTGTATACGGCTGCTGGGACCTCTGTTTGCTGTCGAGGTCCACGGCTCTCCCCAGCTCCTGCAGGACTCCTGGGGGCCTGCCACTCTCCCCCACACCAGGTCTCTCTCTCCCACCGGTGTGCGTCGGAAGTGGAGGCCGACTTCCTGTTCCTGTTCTGGCATGCACCCGCAGGGGAGGCTCGACGTGGGGGAGAGAAGCAGGCCCAGCGTGGGAGAGAGGCCCGCAGCAGCTGAGGACAGTGGGAGCACCAGAGGACTGGACTATCCCCGAGGTAAGTGGGTGGTATTTGTATTTGGGGGTGGGGGGGTTGTATTTGGGGATGGGGAGTTGTATTTGGGGATTGTGGGTGTTTGCATTTGGGAATGGGGGGTGTTTGCATTTGGGAATGGTGGAGGTGCTCTTTTGCATTTGGGGATGGGGGGGCAGTGTCGTATGTATTTGAGGATGGGGGGCTGTTGTATTTTGTGTGTGTGTGGGGGAGGGGGGGTAATTATTGTGGGGGGATAGTGTGTGACCGTGGAGAATTGAGTGTATGTGTGCTTGGCCAGGGGTGGAGAGGGAATGGGATTGAGTGATATTGGAAGGGGAGGAGTATAAGAGAAGGAGTGAAGAAGAGAGAAAGGGGTGAGTGAGGAAGCGAGGGGGGAAGAGTGAAATACAGAGGGGGGAGAGAAATACATGGGAAGGAGGGGGAGATCGAGTATGTGTCAAAGAGGGGGGGTGCCTCGCAAGGCCGCCGACACAGGGGAGGGGAGGGGGAGGTCGGTCAAAAAGCTAGTCCCAGGGCCACGGGAAGTTTGTCAGCAGCCCTGCACCGCACAGGTGCAGCGCGGGCAGCGGCAGTGCCAGCCTCCCCCTCACACACACACACACTACTGCACCATGACATATATACACAACACAGGTACAGCGCGGGCAGCGGCAGTGCCAGCCTCCCCCTCACACACACTTCTACACCATGACATACACAGCAGCAGCAGTGCCAGCCTCCTCTTTAAATACACATTCTGCTACACAGGTTTATATAGATATATATATAATGATATCATTTATTGACAGTATACTTCACACATCTCTAAAGAAATAAAGTCACAGACTTCAAACAGACGAATAAAAGCTGTGAGCCGCCAGCAGTCTAAAAAGAGGAGGGATAGAGAAAGGAGGAGGATAGGGAGAGAGAAAGGTCTGTACTGGGGGGGGGGGGGGGGTTGAAGAGAGCGATGCTCTGCAGTTTATTCCTCCGTCGGTGCCGGTATCACTCTCACCTTCCTTCCCTCTGTCTCCCGGCTTCAGGATTCAAAGAGAAGAGATTCAAAAAGTGACGAGCGTGTAAATCATACTGAGGTGAGAGACAAGAGAAAGAGAGAGGAAGGAGGGACGGGGGCGATGAAGCGAGGGGGAGGGAGTGGGGGGGGGGGAAGAAAGGGAGGGGGGAAAGGAGAGATGGAGGGAGGGAAAGAGGGAGTGGAGAGGGGAAGGAGAGGGAGAATGAGATAGGAGGGGGAGAGAGAGGAGGTAAAAGGGGGAGAGGGAGAAAAGGAGTTGGAGAAAAGGAGATGGAAAGGGGGAGAAGGGAGTGGGGGAGGGGGATAGGAGAGGGAGTGGGAGAGAGGAGGAGTGGGAGTGGGAGAGAGGAGGAGAGGGGGGAGGGACAGGGAGGGGAGAAAGAGTGCAGGAGGGAAAAAGGGAGCCGGAGAGAGAGGAAGTGGGGGAGAGAGAGGGAGTGTTGGAGGGGGAGAGAGGGAATGGGGGAGGGAGAGAGGGAGTGAGGAAGGGAAAGAGGGAGGCGGAGAAAGGATAGGAGGGAGAGGGTGGGAGTGGAGGATTGGAGGAGAGGGGGGGTGGGAGAGGATGGGAGGGGAGGATTCGAGGGGGGGAAGAGGAGAATTAGAGGAGGGGAGAAGGATGGCAGGGTGAAGGATAAGAGGGGAGGAGGATGGGGTGAGAGGTGGGAAGTTACAAGGAGGGGAAGATGGGAGGTGGGGAGGATTGGTGGAGTGGGGGTATGGAGGCATGGGGAAAGAAGGATGGGAGAGAGAAGGGGATAGGATGGGAGAGGATTGGAAGGAAAAATGGGATAGGATGGGAGAGGATTGGAAGGAAGAAGGGGAGAAGATGGGAGGGAGAAGGGGGGAGATGGGGAGGGATAGGATGGGGGTATGGGGGGGGAGAGGATGGGACGGAGAAGGGAGATAGAGAGAGGGGTGAAACGATTTGAGGGGGAGGGAGAAGGGGGGAAGATGTGAGAGGAGAGGAGGGGAGAGTGGAGGAGGGAGGGCGAGGAGCGAGAGAAAGGGGGAAGAAAGAAGGAAGGGAGTGGGAGACAGAAGAGGGGAGGGTGGGAGAGAGGGGGATGGAGAGACAGTTATTACTGAGGGAAAGTTAGGAGGCGTGAGAGGTAATTAGAGAGGTGTATAAGTAGTATAGGATGTTGTGTGTGTTTGCAGAGGGTTAGTGGGAGTGCAGGCAGGGCTTGTGAAGGGAGGAAGTGTAGTGTCTGTGACGGAAAGGGGCACAGAGAACACCGTAATAAAGGTTAAGCCTGGTCCCTGGTCCCTGCCCGTCCTTCCCTGGGGCTCATCTGATCACCAGATCCTGTTTTTATATGCCTGGTAGCCTCTTGCACACCCTGTAAATGTAACTCCTTTATTCCTGTGTAAACTGTACCTAAGAATAACAAGCATACCCCAGGTCTCTGGACATTCCGGGCTGAGAAACCCTTTGTGCAGGCTGCATGTCCGGAGAACTAGCTATTGCTGGGACTGGAGGGGGAGGAGAGGTGCAGGGGATAAATGGAAAGTGGTCAGGGGCGGAGATTAGGCCAGGGGCATTTGGGTGTCCCCTAGACATCACGGCGCTAAGCCCTGCGGAGGCTAGGCGCTGCTCCTATTGGCCGTTCGTATTACCCTCCAAGCCCTTTAACTCGCCTCCATCCCTGCCTCCAGCCCTGATTGACCAATACAGTCGAGCCCTCATGTGTAATGCTTGCGCTGCCCACGAGCAAGACAGGACCCCGGTACTGAGTTGGGGAAGTATTGAACCACGCACCCACAGCAGCGGAAGCGTGCCTGGCAGGTGGATTGTCAACGTAGCCGGGTCTGGGTTGGAGAGAGTGGGTTAGTCCAGATACTTGCCAAGGTCTTGGGATGGAGAGATCAGATTGGACAAAGTCCGTATAGCCATGGTCTGGGGTTGGAGAGGTCAGAATTGTGGAAGTCCGTATAGCCATGGTCGGGGTTGGAGAGGTCAGCAGAGTCGAGGGTAAGCCGGGGTCAATATCCACAGGAGTTTCCAAGAACAAGCTGGGTCGGTACACGTAGGGTTAAGCTGCAGAGAGAAAGCACAAGACAGGGAGCAAAGCAAAACAGACGTGGAAGCTCAAGGCTACAACTAGTTATGCTCAGCAATGACTCTGAGCATGAGCAGGGTATATATGTGTAGCAGGAACCAATAGAAAAGGAGGCGGAGTGGAGCCGCGATAGGCTGCAGGAGACAAGTGGCTTAATGGTAGCTTGCCACGCAGCTGAGGAGCGGTGCACGACGTCACGTGTGCACGCCACGCGAAAGAAGCGCGATGAGTCCGAGGGGGCGGAGCTAAGGTCTGTGGCACATTAGTAGAGCTGCGTTTGCGCGTGTGCTCTGTAAGCAGAGCAGGGGTGCGCGCACATGCTGGTGCCAGAGTGGAGGTCTGAGAGACAACAGAAACATGTCGCACAGTGCATGTTACCAGATTCCTTACAGTACTCCCCTCCTTGAGGATCGGCCTCAGGACGATTCCCATAAGGCTTGTGCGGGAACCTGGCATGGAACCGCCTTAACAAGCCGGGAGCATGGATCTGACGAAGAGGTACCCATGACCGTTCCTCCGGTTCGAAGCCTTTCCAGTGTAAGAGAAATTGAACTCCTCCTCTGGAGTATAGAAAAGTGTCCAGTCCGCGCTCTTGCTCTTTATGGTTTTTGAATGATGATTCCTCTCTAATCTTTTGCTGCTCTTGATGTTGAAGGTGTTTTCCCCCACCTCCAAAGTGGATCCCAGCGGAGAACTCCGACGGCGGTACCAAGTCCCAAGAAGAAAGAAAAACACAAGAGCGCACCAAAATTGAGATATAAAGTGTAATACAAGCAGATAAAAAATAGTAAACACTTACATGGATAAAAACTTTAATGATCCTGATTTCGATCGTAACTTCTAAGGTCAGGCATCAGATGGGATGAAAGGGGGTAATTTCAGTCCTTAGAAACTAGTCCCGTGCGCTGGGACTGTATCTCTGGCTATGATGCGTGTTCAGACCTCCACAAGTGTCAGCGTGCTGGTCCGCGTGACGCGCATGCGCGGCGAATGAAGCCCCCAATAGTAAATCCTGAAGATGCCGTCCGTTTTCCGTTTTTTGATCGTAATCAATAAAAAACACTTGTGTGAAGCCTGGCTATGAGTAATTGACAAGCCAGCAACACCCTTCGCGACGCGTTTCGTATACAAAAGTATACTTCCTCAGTCGATATCGAACTGGGGGCTTCATTCGCCGCGCATGCGCGTCACGCGGACCAGCACGCTGACACTCGTGGAGGTCTGAACACGCAGCAGAGCCAGAGATACAATCCCAGCGCGCGGGACTAGTTTCTAAGGACTGAAATTACCCCCTTTCATCCCATCTGATGCCTGACCTTAGAAGTTACGATCGAAATCAGGATCATTAAAGTTTTTATCCATGTAAGTGTTTACTATTTTTTATCTGCTTGTATTACACTTTATATCTCAATTTTGGTGCGCTCTTGTGTTTTTCTTTCTCCTCCTCTGGAGTATCTGGAATCGATTATGGATTGAATTTCGAATTCTTCTTGACCCTGTACGATGACAGGTGGAGGTTTAGGCGAGATATCAGGAAACTGAGAACTTTGAACAACCGGTTTTAACAATGAGACATGGAAGACTGCCGAGATTCTCATAGATTGAGGCCGGTACGTAAGTGTAGGTGTCTTCAATCTTATGTTCTTAGAAGAAAGCCACACTTTGTCTCCTGGCCTAAACTTGGGTGCCTCACGGCGATGACGATCCATCTGTGTTTTTTGTCTGAGTACTGCCTCCTATAGAGTCTTTTGAATTTTCTTCTAAGAATTTTTGGAGCGAGTTTACTCTGGAATCTGCTGCTGGAACCCCAGAAGGATTGGAAGAGATAGGAAGGTGAGCTGGATGGAATCTGTAATTTATGAAAAACAGTGATTCTTGCGTGGATTAATTTCTGAGTGAATTATGGGCGAATTCTGCCCATGGAAGTAACTCCACCCAATTGTCCTGTGCGTTGGAAATAAAGCATTGCAGATATTGCTCTAATGACTGATTCGTTCTCTCGGTTTGACCATTGGTTTGGGGACGATACCCAGAAGAAAAAAGAAGAGTGATCTCCAACCTTTGGGCAAGGGCCCGCCAAAATTTCGAGATGAACTGTGACCCCCGATCGGATACTATCGAGAGTGGAACTCCATGAATACGAAATATTTATTTAATATAAATATCTGCTAGGGTGGCAAAATTAGGAAGACTCTTGAGAGGAATGAAATGGGCCTGTTTGGAAAACCTATCAACAATAATGTGAATCGTATTCATCCCACAAGAAACAGGAAGCTCAACAATAAAGTCCATTGAGAGGTGGGTCCACGGTCGGTCCGGAATGGAGAGAGGACGGAGCAGACCAGATGGCTTGTTGCGGGTGGACTTATTTCGAGCACAGGTGGAACATGAATTGATGAATTCTTTGATATCCTTAAACATATTGGGCCACCAAAAGGTGCATCTGATCAGATCAGAAGTTCTTTTAGTACCCGAGTGACCGGCCGACTTAGAGGAATGACCCCACTCAAGGATTTTCTGCTGAAATTGAGGTGCAGCATACAAACAACCCTCCGGCACTTCCATACCCTCGGGGATGAGCATCTGTGTCTCCAAGATCTTGTCTAGTACATCAAAAGAGTTTGCAGAGATGACATATTTGGCGGGTAGAATGGTCTCAGGAATGTCTTCAGATCTGTCTTCACTGACAGATTGACGGGATAGGGCGTCAGCCTTTAGATTCTTAGTACCAGGAATGTAGGAAATTATATAGTTGAATCTGGAAAAGAACAATGCCCAGCGAGCCTGACGGGAACCGAGTCGATGGGCACCCTCGATATATAACAGATTTTTATGGCCCGTGAGTATCGAAGTCGGATATCAGTACCCACCAGGAGGTGTCTTCATTCTTGTAAAGCAAGTTTGATGGCCAAGAGTTCCCTGTTGCCAACTTCGTAGTTTTGTTCTGCGGAGAATTTTTTTGAGAAAAACCCACAGGGATGTAGCTTATCCTGAGGGGACGGTGTCTGTGAGAGTATGGCTCCTGCTCCAATAACCGGGGCGTCAACTTCCAAAGTGAAAGGAAGTTTAGGGTCCGGATGGCGTAAAATGGGAGCAGAGACGAACGCCTTTTTAAGAGTTTCAAAGGCCTGGCATGCTTCAGGAGACCAAGAAGAAGTGTCTGCATCTTTCTTCATCAGGGCGGTAATGGGCTCCACTGTGGCGGAGAAATTCCGAAAAATTTCTGATAATAATTGGCGAAGCCAAGAAACCGCTGAATCGCCTTGAGAGAAGTGGGTTGGGGCCAATCTACAACTGTCTTGAGTTTATCAGGATCCATGGAGAAGCCCTTGTCAGAGATAATGTATCCCAAGAAAGAAGTGGACGTTTGGTGGAAAATACATTTCTCCATCTTGGCATAGAGATGATTCTCACATAGACGGAAGAGGACTAACTTGGTGTGCTGGATATGCTCGGATATAGATTTAGAAAAAATAAGAATATCGTCAAGGTAGACAATTACAAAAATGTTGAGAACATCTCGAAAAATATCATTCACGAATTCTTGAAAAACAGCTGGGGCATTACAGAGCCCGAACACATGACCAAATATTCGTAATGGCCGTCTCTCGTATTGAAGGCCGTTTTCCATTCGTCCCCTTGTTGAATACGTATAAGATTGTAAGCCCCACGAAGATCAAGTTTAGAAAAAATGGAAGAACCTTGTAGACGATCAAACAATTCTGAAATGAGTGGCAAGGGATAACGATTCTTCAGGGTTATTTTGTTAAGACCCCTATAGTCTATGCATGGACGGAGCGAACCATCTTTCTTCTTAACAAAAAAGAAACCATCCCCGGTTGGGGAGGATGAAGCTCTAATGAACCCTCTCTTTAAATTCTCCTGAATATACTCAGACATCGCCTTAGTCTCGGGAAGCGACAAAGGATAAGATCTACCTTTAGGAAGAATGGCACCGGGCAGAAGATCAATGGGGCAATCATAAGGACGGTGTGGAAAAAGGATTTCAGAACGAATCTTATCAAAAACATAGACGAAATCTGCATATACTTTAGGAAGCGTGGGTTTGGCAGGAGTACTGGTCTCTACTGCAGCGATAAATTGTACTGAGGATACCGGAGCAACTTCAGAAGCAATTCCCCATTGTATAGGTCTCTTGTCTGTCCAGTCTATAAGCGGATTGTGTTGTTGGAGCCAAGGAAGGCCCAGAATTACCTGTACAAAAGGTGAATGGATAACATCCAGTGAGATCTGCTCCTTGTGACCGTCGGTAGTGGAGAGAGTAAGTGTAGGAGTCTCCAATGAAATGAAGGCTGGCTGGAGGGGACGTCCATCGATAGCCTCTAAACCCACCGGTATTGATTTCTTGACCATAGGAATCTTATGTTTGGTAGCGAAATCTTGATCCATAAAATTTCCCCCAGACCTGGAATCGATGAAGGCAGAGGCAGGATCTAGGTAGCCAGGACCCTCAAGGAAAATAGACAGCATGACCCTGGTAGGCAGACCTCTCTTAATAGGAGGGGAAGACTGATTGGTCCCTGTACAACATCTGCACTGTGATTAGTCACTGCTCCATCTACCATGATTTTCCTATGGCATCAGGGACTCTATATAAGGGGAACCTGATCAGAGTTCCGGGTCTCAGTCTGATCCTGACGTAGAGGTGGACTTAGCTGTATGCTCCGAAGCTGTGCCAGAGACACCTGAAAATGAGTTTGGGAGCCTAATCGAGCGGGAGATTTGAAAGTGCTTTTGCGCTGTGGGACTGAGTCGCCGGGGAAGCAGAAAGCAGGACTTTTGAGTAGGGAATTTTAAAGTGCTCAGCCGCTTATTGCAACAGAGAGGTCTAGACTGTCTCTATACCCACGGACTGTGGATACACTTACCCGGCATACATGTCCAGGGATCCATGTTTAGCTGGTTTCACGAGGGGGTTGAGGACAAAGGACAGTGTGGATGGACTGGCCTCCTATCTGGGAGCCATTGTCTTCCCCAGACAGAGAGGCGCCTATCTCATCCAGAGTTAGCAAACCAGCATTGAAAACATGGGCAGGTATGCGCTGTTTTTTGTAATTCCCGCCGGTCTCCCGATCACACCCCGAGCCCGACTTAGCCAACACAGGCAACCCCTCGTGCTGTGATTGGTCCCACACGCAGTATCAACGCTGTGATTGGTCGCTACCCATTCACCATGATTTCCTATGGAGACGGGAACCTAGAAAAGGGGTGGCTGATCTTGGTTCCATAGAGCTTACTGAGACGGACTAAGCAGTGTACTCTGAGGTTGTGCCAGAGACACCCGAAATCGCGGCTGCCTGCTATTCTAAGCAGGAGATTTAAACGCGCTCTGCTACAACTTGGATCCAGCACTGCCTGGAGTTCCTGATCCCCCTCAGAAGTGGAAGTTGCGCTGGGTAAGCCATTTCGGTGGTGCCGGGCACATGAGACTGCTAGGATTCCCCCTGTATTCCCTGTGTGGAGTGAGTACAGCTCTGTTGGTGATATTGTGTTGTGTCTGCTGGCTCTGGACAGAATACATATACATTTATTTGATCTCTATGTCCTGTTTGGTGCTTGATCCCTGTTAAGTCATGGTCTTCATGATAGGCTTTTCTGGTGGCAGCGGTGGAATTGCCAGGTTCAGGGCTGAACTACTCGAAGGTAGTTGAGTGGGTCTCAATCCTTGAGACCGCAGGGCAATGATTCACAGAAACTCTGGTCACCCGCCGAGCTCACTTCACCCCCCCAACAGTCATCGTAGACAGCAGATGACCCAATCCAGAAGATGGTGTCCAGGTACTCTTCATAGACTAAGGAACTAGCCATGGTGAGGTGGCCGCATTTTAGGGTATCTTCAAGGTAGTCCTAAAAGAGCAGTACTTGCTGTACTTCATATCTTAGGTGAGAGAATGGATCGCGGCCCGTGAGCCGGATCAGCCCCGACAGGCTGCCAAGATGACAGATGATTTTATGGCGGCCCGACCCTAGCCGACCGCTCCAGTCCCGGCCAGCAGAGTACCTCAGCCCGCAGCAGCACAGAGATTCGATGTTCCTGTGACGGTAGGGGTAAATATGGCTGCTGTTAATAAAAGTTATGTCTGCCATTACCCCTACCTGTCAATAATACATTGGTATTGTATTATGTGTTATGTATATTTGTATGTATTTTACTTAGTTCCAGCACCTCAGAGACCAGGGGTTTCGCTGTGTTTCAGTGGGAAAGTTTCAAATATTGCCTGCGACCTTTCCCTGAACTCAGGGTATGTTGTATGAGGGAAAAAGGGGAGGAGTTAGGCTCTGATGGTTCTATGGCTGAGGGAATGCCAGCCAGTTACAGCCAGTCAGTCAGTTAGTGACAGTTGCAGGTCTCAGAATTCCAAGCACCGGAGTGTCAGTTGGTGTGGGGCTGCTGAAGCGGTAACTGCTTCAGCAGAGGGTAGGAGCAGAATAGGGAAAACTTCCTAACGGGGGTCCCCGCACCTAAGTTATAGGGTGCTCCAAGTTACCCCCAGTTAAGTGTCTGTGTTGTCTGTGTATATGTACTGTTGTGGATATATTTTTCCAATAAATTAATTTTATAAACTCTCGTGTTTCTGTCTGGCGATATTTAACCCTGGTATAAGTACTGACAGACCCCTCCTGGAGGAGTGCTCCAGCGGGTCCCAGCTTACGCTTCCAGCCTGCCAAGTTTAACCCACAGCACTGATGCTGTGGCAGCAATTGGCTGGGCCATCAATGGAAAGATTGCTCTACTGCCCCGCAGGCAGTTCCCCCTATTCCAGGGCCACGTTTTCAAGCAACCCATCGGATTGCCTGCATGGGGCTAGCTCTGATGTGGGAGTAGAGCCAGGCGATCCAGATCTTCCCTCTGATATTTCAGCTCCGGCACCCGAGACCCAGAGAGGTACAGCTGCAGATCGAGTTGCACCGATCCGGCAGGAGCACCCTGATGCCAGGCAACCGTGCCTGCACCCAGTGATGATCGGGACCAAGAAGACTACCGGGTGGATGAGTACCAGAGCCGCTGTAACTCTAGTTCAACCTGATATGGTCGGGTCAGAACATCTTTTGCCTGGAGCAAAGATACAGGTGCGAGTCGCAGACGGAGAACCCCGAACCCTGCACCTCGATTAGGGAGCGGGCTGAGGGATCCGGGATGTGGGGATAATCCCTGGACTTGAAGTTGATGTTTTGCTGGGCTGCGATCTGGGCGCATTTATCTGCGGCTTTGCAAACCCAGAGGTCGGGTGTGTTACACTGCCAGAGCCGAGGGATTGCCAGAGCAGAAACCCTGAGATTTCGGCAACAGATCTGAGACCCATTGTTCCCAGGACCTCGGAGCCTACACCCGAGAGTTAAGCCGAGGCGAGCCCATCACGATGGCCCAATCCCCGATTGACTTGCCCCCTCCCCGGTTCTCTTGCACTGTTCCAGATTGCATGACCACAAGGTCGACCCTTCCGGCATCCATGCCCGGTTTGACTGGGGGGTTTGCCTATGCTAGGCAAGGATGCCAGGCAATGGTAGGGGCTATACGCCGACCCTTTCGGCCCTATGTGAATGGCCAGCTACCCCCTCCAGACTATGGACTTTTGGGGGCAGGAAGGATCGCTTCCTGTATGGGCCAGAGAGCCACTTTTGGCCTCGATCATGTGGCTCAACCCGGTAGTGCTGTCGCCCCAGAGCTCTCGGCTTAAAAGGGGAGACATGACGATATGGACAATGAGGCTCTTATAATAAAGGTGTAGCCCAGCAATTGCATCTCGATGAATATACAGGGTCGCATTGTATATGTATCGCTGTGATTGGTCCCACACACAGCATCCATGCTGTGATTGGTCGCTACCCATTCTAACCTAAGAAGATAGGCTTCCCCCCATAGTCCCTGTGTTGGTGATATTGTGTTGGTGACTGTAACTCTGTTTGTGCTTTGTGCTGTACCTTGGTCCTGGTGTGAAGTTCTGGTCTCCTGTGACAGTGTCACCATGCAAAATGTGGAGGTGTAGAGGTGGGAACTGGGGTGGGGGACAAGGGGCAGGTCACTCACCAGCAGCGGCACAGCATCCTATGCGTTCACATAACGCACAGTGGCTCCCACCCTGCATGCAAGGAAGAAGTGGGATTAGTAAAGGCTGTGGTGTAAGTGTCCATAGTGCAAACAGAGATTAATATAGGATGCTGTGTGTGTGTGTAGAACTGAGATTAGTACAGGATGCTGTGTGTGTAGAGGTGAGATTAGTACAGGATACTGTGTGTGGGTGTGCAGATCTAAGATTAGTACAGGCTGCTGTGTCTGAAGGGCTGGGATTAGTACAGGATGATGTATGTATGAAGAGCTAGGATTAGTACAGGATACTGTGTGTTTAGAGCTGAGATTAGTATAGGATGATGTCTGTGTAGAGCTGGGATTAGTACAAAATACTGGGTGTATGTAGAGCTGAGATTAGTACAGCATGCTGTGTGTGCAGAACTGAAATTAGTTCAGGATTCTCTGCGTATGCAGAGCTGGGATTAGTTCAGGATTCTCTGCGTATGCATAGCTGGGATTAGTACAGGATACTGTGTATGCAGAGCTGAGATTAGTACAGGAAACTGTGTATGCAGATGTCATGGAACAGAAATACCCATGTCTACCTTCTCTGTTTCAGCCCCCCTTCCCTTGGCAGTTCTGCCTGCTAGCTGTACTTGGATGTTACTTTCCTTGCAGTTTTACTCCCAGTGCAGATGGAATGGATACATTATGTTGCCCTTTTTCCTTCCAGTCTGTCACACCCCTGGTTGCTCTGGCAACATCTCCAGTCCTCCAAGTTAATGGGCTTTCCCATTCCCCCCCTGTCCTTGCTGACAGTTAGTGCAGTCTCACTTCACTTTTAGTGTGACCCGTGCCCCTCACTTCCTTTTCCACCTAAGATCACAGTGAGTACAGACCTGTCTGCATCCACCCCTGGTAAGGCCTTTCTGTCTTACCGTAGTCTAACCTCATAGAAGCATTCCACACAGAGAAGCACTCTCTGCCTACACTACACCTACAACTTCCTGTTGTTTTCTACTTCTGCAATAAAGTTAAGAAAGACATTAAGGACTTGTCATGCTTTGGAAGAGGGAAGACATGAGTTAAAGCTAACTGAAGCTATTCATACCTCAATACATGACCCTAGCTTCAGGATAGTAAGACAGAGACCGTGTACTAGAGGTATACGCAGAAGCTATCACTCACAGCCTTCATGCTACAAAAGTGCAGCTCTACACACCTATACAGCAAACAGCTACAGCTTTCTGCAAAAAACAAACAGCAAGCAGGCTTACACTGCACACAGCCAGCAAACAACCTTGCACATGATGCAGCAGCCTTGCAAACAGACAGTGCATCTTACACACAGAGCCTTGATTGCCTTCTCTGTCTATTTGAGTCCACCCTCTGCACAGCTCCATAGTGAGGAGCCACCATCTCACCTACCCCTGCGCACGTCCCCACGGTTAGCGCCATCAAGGGCCACGCTACCGGACACCCGCCAGGACACGGGTCAGAGCCACCAGACACCTGTGAGTACAGCTACCCCTACGCTGCACCCTGCAGGACACCGCTCGGCATCATCTGAGACAGACGCCCATCGCTGACACAGGTAAAAGACCGCACGCCACACGCACTGGCTAAAGGCCTACACACACCTACAGCATGGCAGAACTCAGAGCCTCACCAGATATCACGCAGGAGAGTGATCACTCAGACACAGAGACCGCTGCGCAACTGCAACAGGCGCAGGTGGACGCAAGGCCTAAACGAACAGTCACACTGACACAAAAGGCCCGCGAAAAATATGAGACTGACATTGAAGCGCACCGCGCTAAATTAGAGTTGGCCTGGGAAACAACCACACTGGGAATACACAATGTTACTAGCGTTGGCAACTATGCGCAACAGCTCGAGCAGGCAATAACGCAATTAAGGACTGATCACTCGCGTTATCAAGAGCTGTCAGAGGCATACATTACTTAACTGACCAGGGCCAACACCAGCGAAAGCCTACAAGAAAGAGACTTACAGAGTAACATTGACCTGACACGAGACACCCGCGTGCGAACCACTATCACGGAGGCTGAGAGTAGGAGAAAGGACATTTTGGTGGAAACCGCATCGCAGCGCTCAAGCACATCCAGGTATTCATCAAGGTCAGCAAGATCAGCGCAATCTAATGCGAACAGCGCTAGCGCAAGCGCTACCAAGGCGCGAGCCTCCGCAGAGGCCGCACGTGCCAGGGCCGAATATGGTTGGAGAGAGGCAGCCGTAAGGGCAGAAAGAGCGCGCATAGAAGAGGAGGAGCAGAACGCCGTCGCTGCCAACGCCGCCGCCGGTGCTACCGCCGCCAACGCCGCCGCTGCCAATGCCGCTGCGCGTAGAAAGGCCGAATTGGACGCGGATCTAGAAGCTCTAAGCAAAGAGGAGGACGCCGCTGCCGCCATAGCCCAAGCCGAAGTCTTAGAAGCAGCTGCGAGACAGGACGGCGGGGAGCAACCGTAAAGACGGATAGCCTGAGAGGATCCAATCCAACGCACTGAAGACTACGTAAGGAGCCTCTTCAGTGTAAACACCAGCGCGCCATCTCAACACGGAGGGAGTGACTCCACAGACACCGAAGACTTGCTAGCTCCACGAGGAGAAGACGCTGTTCCTTCAGTGGGACATGCTGCCTGGGATAGCCACAGCCGCAACAGTGATCCACACGCCAGCGCGCACACGGATGCACTACAACAGGCTCGCAATCCAGGTACACCCACACGGGAGAACACAGCCCTTCACACCGACCAGCGGCCACCACGCGTCCACACCAAGGAAGAGGCGACCGCACGGACACTCCCAGCAACTACCTCAGAACGGGACCAACACGCCGATGCCTCAAGCCTGACAGACATAGCCAAGTACATGATCCGGCGTGACCTGGTGCAAGCAGGACTCATCAGCTTCGACGACCGTCCTGAGAACTACCGGATGTGGAAGTTCACGTTCAAAGACGCAATCAACAGCTTGGACTTCTCAGCAAGGGAGAAGCTCAACCTGCTATTCAAGTTCCTGGGGAACGAATCCAGGGAGCACGCGAAGAGACTTCGGGCGGCAAACGTGAACCAACCCCAAGTAGGTCTTGACCTAGTGTGGGAAAGGCTAGAAGAGTGCTATGGTAGCCCAGAATCAGTCGAGGATTCGCTCATCAAAAGAGTCGACAGCTTCCCCAAGATCACAACTAAAGAATACTCGAAGTTACGAGAGCTCTGGGACCTGCTGCAAGAGCTGGAGTTCGCAAGGAAAGACCATTCCTTAACAGGTCTCAACGTCTTGGACTCAGCTTGTGGAGTGAGACCCATCTTGGAGAAGCTACCCTACAACCTCCAAGAAAGATGGATTTCACAAGGCTCCAAATACAAAAGGGAGAAGCAAGTCGCCTACCCCCCATTCTCAGTTTTCTTGAGCTTCATTCGCGAAGCAGCAAGGACGAGGAACGACCCCAGCTTCATCTTAGGGGCGCAGACCACATCCAGTGCCAGCCACCCGAGGAACGAAAGGTCAGCAGCGAGATACAAGGACACCAGAACACCCATCTCGGTCCACAGGACGGACGTGCCCCCTACGACCCACGCGAGTCCCGGCCAGGCGGCCGACAGGGACAAGAAACCAAGGGACCTTAACAAAGAATGCCCTATACACAAAAGGCCGCATCCGCTTAACAAGTGTATCGGATTCAGAATGAAACCCATAGAGGAGCGAAAGAACTTACTCAGGGAATGGAGAGCTTGTTTCAAATGTTGTGCTTCCACAACTCATTTATTCAAGGACTGCAAAGAAGCTATGAAATGCACAGAGTGTGATAGCGACGGGCACATAGCCGCTTTACACCGGAAGCTATGAAGCCCAAATCAAGCAAAGCCCCTAACCCTTCGACAAAGCAGGGCGGGGAGGAAGAAGTGGGAGATACACCCCCCACGACGTCGGTAGCGTCCAAATGCACAGAGGTATGTGGAGAAGGAAACGACGGTAGATCTTGCTCTAAAATATGTCTGGTAGCAGTGCACCCAGAGGGACAACCCCAAAGAGCTAAAAGGATGTATGCAATCATCGACGACCAGAGCAACCGATCGCTGGTCAGGTCAGAATTCTTCGACATGTTTAACATACAAGACAGTGCTTCTCCTTACACTCTCAGAACATGCACATGGCGAATGGAGACTACAGGGAGAAGAGTGAATGGCTACACCATATGCTCAATAGACGGCAAAGTGAACATGCCCCTTCCCACACTCATCGAGTGCAATCACATGGCAGAAGATAAGAGCGAGATCCCCACACCAGACGTGGCGCGACACCATCCCCATCTAAAAGCTATTGCCGATCGTTTCCCACCACTAGACGAAGGCGCCCAGATCATGCTGCTACTTGGCAGGGACATCATGAGAGCACACAAGATCCGCGAACAGCGAAACGGGGACCACAACGGCCCAAGCGCTCAAAGGCTCGATCTAGGATGGGTGGTAGTGGGAGAAGTATGCATAGACAGGATACGAGGACCCGACAACGTAGACGCCCTACGAACAAACTTGTTGGAGAACAGTCGTACATCCCACTTCAAACCCTGTCCGAACCACTTCCAGGTCCACGAGAAGCTCGAGACCAAAAGGAACTATGGAGACGCGCTTGTGGCAGGAAAATACCCCAATGACCTAGGGAGTACAGTGTTCCAGACAACAAAGGACGACGACAAACAGGCGCCATCAATGGAAGATAAAGAATTCTTGAGGTTAATGGATAAGGAGCTTTTCGAGGACGAATTAGGCAGTTGGGTGGCCCCACTACTTTTCCGCTCGCCAAGAAGACGCCTAACAAACAACAGAGACCACGCCATGTCTAGGCTCGCTTCGCTTCGCCGTAACCTACAAAGGAAACCGGAGACCAAGGAACACTTTGTGGCCTTCATGCAGAAAATCTTCCACAGCGGCCATGCAGAGTCGGCGCCCCCACTGAGAGAAGACGAAGAATGCTGGTACCTCCCGTCGTTTGGTGTCTACCACCCCTAGAAACCTGGCCAAATTCGAGTGGTATTCGACTCCAGTGCTCAGCATCAGGGAGTCTCCCTAAACGATGTTCTCCTCACCGGGCCGGATCTGACGAACAGTCTTCTGGGAGTGTTGATCCGCTTCCGCAAGGAGCCAATCGTCATAACAGCAGACATTCAACAGATGTTCCACTGCTTCCTTGTGCGAGAAGACAACCGTAACTACCTAAGATTCCTGTGGTACCAAGATGACGACATAGAAAACGAAATCACAGAGTACCGCATGAAAGTACATGTCTTCGGGAACAGCCCATCACCTGCGGTGGCTGCCTACGGCCTCAGAAGAACGGCCCAAGACGGAGAAGCAGAGTTCGGGAAAGACGCCAGGAACTTCGTCGAAAGAGACTTCTATGTGGACGACGGATTAAAATCAGTTCCCAACGAAGAAGAAGCCATAGATCTACTCAAAAGGACACAAAAGATGTTAGCAAATGCCAACCTAAGATCGCACAAAATAGCTTCCAATAGTGCCATAGTGATGAAGGCGTTCCACGCAGATGATCAAGCAAACGATCTCAAGAATTTGGATCTGGGGACCGACACGCCTCCCATACAGCGGAGCCTGGGGATAAGCTGGAATCTTAAAACAGATACCTTTACGTTCCAGGTAGCCATCGAAGAAAAACCCTACACACGTCGCGGAGTCCTGTCCACCGTTAACAGTCTTTACGATCCGCTAGGATTCGTGGCTCCTGTCACTATACAAGGGAAGTCTCTTCTCAGAGAAATGTCCTTCGAAAAGCAGGAATGGGACACCCCACTACCCCCAGAAAAACGGAAAGAGTGGGAGACGTGGAAGTACTCCTTGAAGGCCCTCGAGCAACTTCAGATCCCACGCCCCTACTCACCTATATCTCTCACCGCCGCACACAGCAAAGAGCTTTGCGTATTCTCAGATGCCTCCACAAAGGCTGTAGCAGCGGTGGCCTACCTAAAAACCACAGACATGGGTGGAAGTTACCACATCAGGTTCATCCTTGGCAAAGCTAAGCTGGCGCCACAACCCGACCATACTATACCCAGACTCGAGCTATGTGGTGTAGTGTTAGCGGTAGAACTGGCGGAGCTCATCGAGAACGAGATGGACAGCAAACCAAATGCCGTCAGATTCTACACAGATTGCAAGGTGGTACTGGGCTACATATACAACAAGAAAAGGAGATTCTATGCATACGTGGCCAACCGTGTAGAAATAATCAGGAAGTCAACCCAACCAGAACAATGGCACCACGTGCCCACAGATCAAAATCCTGCAGATCACGCCACCAGATCAGTACCCGCATCACAACTGTAGAACACGTCATGGCTCACAGGACCAACGTTTCTTGCTCAGCCCGCGGAAATGCCACCAACCCCAGTTGGCGACTTTGAACTCGTGGATCCCGAGAAGGATACGGCGATAAGGCCCCCACAAGTATCCATGTTACTCACCAATGTATTGCACAGAAACGCATTCGGATCACATCGATTCCATCGTTTCTCAAGGTGGACAGAACTTCTGCGAGCAGTAGCCCATCTCAGGCATATAGTCTTCTCCTTCTGTCAGACACCAGATGGTAAAACTACCGGCTGCCACGGCTGGCACATCTCTTGCCAAAGAGTTGGCGCACCGTGGAGGAGTCGCTGTGGGAGGGCTAAGGAAACCGTTTCTCGTCATGTTCATAGAGCAAACGTATGCGGAAGAGATCAATTGCATTCGTGAGGGGAAGTTTTCCCAAAACACGCCCACTTTGGAAGTTGAATCCCTTCATCGACGATGATGGCCTCATGAGAGTAAGAGGCCGCCTCAACAATCCCAAAATGACAGGGAGGAAAGCAACCCTCTTATCATCCCGGCCGCCACACATCTCGCACACTTGTTGGTGCGCTACTACCCACGAACAGTCTTGCATCAGGGACGACACTTCACTGAAGGCGCTATTAGAAGGTGCGGCGGGCATTGGTCATTGGCATGAAAAGGTGCGTGGCCAGTAATCATCCTCCAAATGTGTTAGTGCGAATGCCTAGGCAAAAACCAAGACCAAAGGATGGCCGATACCTTATCGACAGACTTAATACAGAACCCCCCTTTACCTATGTAGGACTCAATGTATTTGGGCTCTGGGTGGTCATCTCACGTAGAACTAGAGGCGGACTAGCAAACAGTAAATGATGGGCGGTACTCTTCACTTGCATGAGTACGCGAGCTATACACATCGAGATTATAGAATCTATGGATGCTTCAAGCTTCATAAATGCCCTCAGAAGATTCTTTGCAGTCAGAGGACCAGTTAAACAAATACGCTCCGATTGCGGCACCAATTTCGTTGGAGCATGTAAGGAATTACAAATAAACACTAAAGATAATAGAGACAACAGTATCCAGAGATACCTGCGTGACCAAGAGTGTACGTGGACATTCAACCATCCTCACTCCTCTCACATGGGCGGAGCATGGGAACGCATGATCGGGGTGGTCCGGCGTATCTTGGACTCTATGATGCTGAAAAACGATCTGACTCGACTCACCGACGAAATGTTAACCACATTTATGGCCGAAATATCAGCGATAATTAATGCTAGGCCTTTGATTCCAGTGTCAACAGATCCAGAATCGCCAAGTATTTTGACACCAGCAACGCTGCTAACCCAGAAAGTAGGGAACATCCCCACCCCAGTCGAAGGTTTCAACTCTAAGGATATGTACAAACGACAGTGGAGACAGGTGCAGCGCTTGGCCAACACATTTTGGGATCGCTGGAGACGCGAGTATCTGGTGACACTCCAAGAACGCCATAAATGGCAAACGATAAAACCAGATATCCAAGTAGATGTGGTTCTGTTAAAGGACAAACAGGTGACAAGAAACGAATGGCCCATGGGACTTATCAAAACCATCCCAAGCGAAGATGAAAGGGTCCGCAAGGTAGAGGTTCGGGTGACCCAAAATGGGATTGTTAAAACCTTTTTGAGACCCATCACAGAGATTATCCTCCTAATGCCTAAATCGGACTATGACAGGGAAGAACTGATTACCAGTTCTGTGGACTTTGAGAGACATTGTGGTGCATCAAGCTAACCTAGAGCTGTGCATCCACCTGGCCTCCCATACCAGAAGGTTTTGGCCAAAGGACTTTGACGCCAGTGGTACCGGCCGGTATCACCTCGCTATGTGGACATGGACCTTCGCATTGTTATGTTATGTTTGCATTGCACATATGTTCCACATATTCTGTTATATAGTGGTATCTTCAGATACCAGACGGGGAGTGTCATGGAACAGAAATACCCATGTCTGCCTTCTCTGTTTCAGCCCCCCTTCCCTTGGCAGTTCTGCCTGCTATCTGTACGTGGATGTTACTTTCCTTGCAGTTTTACTCCCAGTGCAGATGGAATGGATACATTATGTTGCCCTTTTTCCTTCCAGTCTGTCACACCCCTGGTTGCTCTGGCAACATCTCCAGTCCTCCAAGTTAATGGGCTGTCCCATTCCCCCCCTGTCCTTGCTGACAGTTAGTGCAGTCTCACTTCACTTTTAGTGTGACCCGTGCCCCTCACTTCCTTTTCCACCTAAGATCACAGTGAGTACAGACCTGTCTGCATCCACCCCTGGTAAGGCCTTTCTGTCTTACCGTAGTCTAACCTCATAGAAGCATTCCACATATAGAAGCACTCTCTGCCTACACTACACCTACAAGTTCCTGTTGTTTTCTACTTCTGCAATAAAGTTAAGAAAGACATTAAGGACTTGTCATGCTTTGGAAGAGGGAAGACATGAGTTAAAGCTAACTGAAGCTATTCATACCTCAATACGTGACCCTAGCTTCAGGATAGCAGAGCTGAGATTAGTACAGCATGCTGAGTGTGCAGAACTGAAATTAGTTCAGGATTCTCTGTGTATGCAGAGCTGGGATTAGTTCATGATTCTCTGTGTAAGCAGAGCTGGGATTAGTACAGGATACTGTGTATGCAGAGCTGGGATTAGTTCATGATTCTCTGTGTATGCAGAGCTGGGAGTAGTTCATGATTCTCTGTGTATGCAGAGCTGGGAGTAGTACAGGATACTGTGTATGCAGAGCTGGGATTAGTTCAGGATTCTCTGTGTATGCAGAGCTGGGATTAGAACAGGATACTGTGTATGCAGAGCTGGGATTAGTACAGGATTCTCTGTGTATGCAGAGCTGGGATTAGTTCAGGATTCTCTGTGTATGCAGAGCTGGGATTAGTTCAGGATTCTCTGTGTATGCAGAGCTGGGATTAGTACAGGATACTGTGTATGCAGAGCTGGGATTAGTACAGGATACTGTGTATGCAGAGCTGGGATTAGTACAGGATACTGTGTATGCAGAGCTGGGATTAGTTCAGGATTCTCTGTGTGTGCAGAGCTGGGATTAGTACAGGATACTGCGTATGCAGAGCTGGGATTAGAACAGGTTTAGGATAGGATACTGTGTGTTTAGAGCTAAAGTTAGTACAGAATGCTGTGTTTGTGTAGAGCTGAGATTAGTACAGATTTCTCAGGCTCCCCCACCTCGTGTTACTCCTCTGTATAGGTATTAGTAGAACGAGAGCAGGTGAAACACCAATTTATTATAATCCGACCGCCTCATCCTCCTAGCTCCTCCCCTCTGTCACAGGCCCCTCCCCTCTCTTACAGGCTCCACCCCCACTCTCAGACAACTCCTCTTGTCAGACAACTCCCCTCTCTCAGGTTCCCCCCTTCTCTCATAGGTTCCGCTCCTCTCAGCTCCTCCCCTTCTCAGGCTCCTCCCCTCGCTAAGGATCCCCAAAGTCCCAGGCTCCTCCCCGCGCTCTCAAGCTACTCCCCTTTCCCTCAGGCTTCTCTCCTCTCAGGCTTCTCTCATCTCAGGCTCCTCCCCTCTCTCTCATGCTCCTTCCCTTCTCAGGCTCCTCTCAACCTTCTCTCTCAGGCTCCTCTCCTCTGTCCCAGGCTCCTCTCTCTCACGCTCCTCCCCGCTCTATCAAGCTCTTCCCTTATAATACTCCTCCCCTCTCTCAGGCTCCTCCTCTCTCTCATGCTGCTCCATCTCCTCCTCTCTCCCAGGCACCTCCCTCTCTCTCAGGCTCCTCCCATCTCTCAGACTCCTCCCCTTATAAGGTTCCTCTCCTATCTCTCAGATCTCTCTTGCAGGTTCTTCCCCTTATCACAGGCCCCACCCACTTTTGTTTCTTACCTCTACAGGTAATAATAGAATGTCCACAGGTCGAACACAAGTATAACCCTGCCCCATCCTCTGGCCTCCCCACTCTGTCTATCAGACAGCAAGTATTACAATTGTGTTTAACCCCACCCCTCCTCCTGGCTCATACCCCGTTTTAGACTCCTCCCCCTCTCTCAGACCTCTCTCATTACTCACCTGTACAGGTAATAGAAGAATGACAGCAGGTAGAACACAAGTTTACACCAGGCCTCCTTTTGACAGTAATTCAGGATATCCACATTCATGATGGACACAGGATCAAACATTGCTTCAGATCCGTCCGCAGGTCGGTGGAAATATCTGTGGGGTGGACCCCCCAGAGATCTGTGTTACTCTAATAACCAGAGTACTCTGATATTCATACTAATATAATAGTAATATAATAATAGTTAAGACAATGAATCAAAATGATGTGCAGGTCAGTGGAAGTACCTGTGGTATCCCAGAGATGTGTCTTACTCTGACACTCACAGTACTCCGATATGCATCACTAACTTTTACACCATCCTAATACTCTGATAATCATAATGCGATAGTACCAAGAGATGACCCCTAATATTGGAGCCACCTGTCGGGCAGTGAAAGTATCTGTGGTGCTCCCAGAGATGATACTCGGATACTCATGCTCAAAGCACTTGTTATACTCAGAGTACTATAATACTCATAGCATGAAGAGGTGACTTCTAATTTCTGAGCCACCCGCTAAATAGTGAAGATAGCTGTGGTACCCCAAGAGATGTGTATTATTCTGATACTGATAGTGTACTCTGATAACTGATTCTAACTTCTAATCCATCCTAATATTCCAGTACTAATAGATCAACCCTAATCTCTGGATCTTCCAAGAGGGAATTAAAGAACCAGTACTAACCCCCCGGAGATGTGTTACTCTGATACCCAGAGCACTGGAACACTGAGAGTGCTATAAAACTCATAATACCCTGCTCTGATAACTTGACCATAATATTTGAGCCATGCTAATACTGTGATACTCATAATGCTATATACCAAGAGAAAAACTCTTATCTGATCCAATGGTGAAAGTACCTGCTATACCCCAAAGGTATACGTTAGTTACAATACTGTAATACTCATAATGATTTAATACTCATAATGTTATAGTACCAAGAGATATTTCCTAACCTGTTAAGCCAGCCTGGTCGAAGTAACTGTGATACCTCAGAAAATGCACTCTAATACTCATAATGCGACACGTTACACAATATTCCAGTACCTGGAGATGACGGTATAACCCAAAGATGTTACTCTGATACCCTAATACCAAAAGATGATCCTAACCTCTGAGCAGATCTCCTGGCTGTAAAATGACATCTAATATCCCCAGAGATATTACCCTAATACTCATAATACAAAATATCCAGAGATGACCCAGACTTCAGAGCTGATAGACAGGCAGTGGAAATACCCGAAGTAGTTTAGGAAATGTTACTTTAATTTAATGACAGATGTTACTCTAATACTATGATAATATAAAGCCAGTAACACCAGAACATAGAGTTGTTTAATACCCAAGACAGGACACTGTAATACTGTTATAATTATCCGAACTGGCTGTTTAATACTCTAATATATTTATACTCTAATAGCTCCAGGATTGTGCAGATAATGATGCAGCAGCACAAGAGCTCAAACACTAATACCTGGAATACTCCAAGAGCTGGCGCTCTGATACAGAAGGGTAGGGAAGGGGTCGGGGGGGATTTATTCCAGAATGGGTGGTGAGAAGGGGAGGGGGAAAGATGATAGGTGGTAGTTACCTCCAGAGGTGGTAGAATAGCAGTGGTATGTTGAGACCGAGAGTAACCCACTCAGCAGCACACATAAACATCAAGCAGAAGAGACCGTGGATGCAATACTCAGGTACTACAAGCTGAGGGAGAGAGGGAGAGAGGGAGTGTGAGAGGGAGAGAGAGGGTGAGAGGGGGGAGTGAGTGTGAGAGGGAGAGAGGGGGGAAGGAGAGGGAAAGAGGGGGAGGGAGGGTGAAAGAGGGATGGGGGATAGTGGGCAGGGGGAAAGAGGGAGAAAGAGAGAGGGGGAGGGGAGAGAATGGGAGAGAGGGAATGTGAGAGGGAGAGAGGGAGTGTGAGAGGGAGAGAAAGGGCGGAGGGACGGAGAGAGGGGGAGGGAGAGGGAGAGAGGAGGGAGGGAGGGGGAGGGAGAGGGAGGGTGAAAGAGGGATGGGGATAGTGGGCGGGGGAAAGAGGGAGAAAGAGAGGGGGG
>WSYH01006200.1:0-39583 GCA_036426205.1 Ascaphus truei
GCGTGCGTGCGTGAATATATTTATCAAAGTTGCACAATGTTAATAAATAATTTATTCTCACAAGTGACACACACACACAGTGATACCCGCCTCCCAAGCGCTTGCTGTCTCCTCTGTAAGGACAGCAAAAAGCTCCTGGTAGAGCGAGCGGCAGCAAGCGAGAGCGAGCAAGCGCCAAACATGGCCAAGGCCTAAGACCTGCGCTTCCGCAAGCGCGCGGAAGCGCAGGTGAGCCCCTACTAAAGCCGCTCTAATTGCGGCTGTAGGGGCTCAGTGCTGAGCGGGAGCGCGCGTCAGCACGCTTCCGCAAGCACGCAGGGAACATGTCCGGCAGCAAGCGAGAGCGAGCAAGCGCCAAACATGGCCAAGGCCTAAGACCTGCGCTTCCGCAAGCGCGCGGAAGCGCAGGTGAGCCCCTACTAAAGCCGCTCTAATTGCGGCTGTAGGGGCTCAGTGCTGAGCGGGAGCGCGCGTCAGCACGCTTCCGCAAGCACGCAGGGAACATGTCCGGGGCCTTAAACAGAAAATGCTTCTTGAACACGTCAGTGCATGCTACTTTACTTTAGATTGAAAATATGCAGGTTTATAAAACTGGACCTCCATCATTCCTCATCACTGAATTGAACAAGCACGGTGCAGGCCTCTCTGGCAGAAATGGAGTTAACCTGTGCAGCTACGAGCCAGGGAACCCTTCAGAGTTTGGCTGGTAGAAGTGACCTGAGATTTTATAACCAATGACATTATTCCAGAAACCCATGATCACGTCTTCCCATTGCTGTTCCTAGCTGTGTCTGAAGATAACTCCGTGAACAAACTCGAGTACCAGTCCAAAAAGAATCGTTTCATTCGCACGCTGGAAGGAGACAGAAAAAGCAGCCTGCCAAATACTTCTGTATTTAATCCCTCGCAGAGCTTCTAGAGAACTGACATTTTTGAGCAATAAAGTATGTTGACTCAATCCGAATTGACCAGAGGTTTTCTCAGCTTCAGCTGATGCACAGAAAGAAGCTTCAAGAGTGACAGGTGTTACATGGTTGCAATACACAGTAAAGATATGGAGGTCGTTTCACTAAGCGCCGATACAGGGTATCACACACCACATCAATGGCAGTCAACGCCAGATCAGTGTGCTATACCCAGTAAAGGCGCTCAGTAACTCCCTGGGCATTGTTGTTAATCCCTCCAGTGATGGACGTACCACATGGGAGCACCCAGTTTCCCCAAAAGGATAATCGATTGTCGTGTAAAGTTAACAGTATCTGAGTCAACACATATTTTAACCCACTGCTCAAGACTCCCCTATGTAAATGGCTCCAATTGATTTTTTTGAATTTGCAATCTCTGTCTCTTGAAGTTCCGTTTAACACGGATCCAGAATAAGGAAGGAAAACAGTTGGGTTAATAAACAAGGTGTGAGGCAGGATGATAACCTGATCCTGATTTGGGGTAAGATCTGCCCCTCCTGGTTTTGCTTCTTTCATCCCCTTAACTTGTCCCGGTTCTCATTCTACATGACGTTCTAGACTTGGACATATACAAATCAGGACTGTCTAATGCTCCTAGGAATTGGTCCATTGAGCTGTGAGATGTAGAACCAGGACTGGATAATCCTGCCCCTGGCAGTCAGGATCAGATGCTCACCCTACCAGAAAGTCATGCCACATCTTTCATGCAGAGCACAGAAGCAGCAGCGCATGCAAACGGGTTACAGGCAGAACGCTCTGCAGGGACAGCAGCTCAGGGTGTGAAAGTTACCAGAGTTCCCGTCTTATTCTAAATACATATCCCCTTTTTTGGCCGGAAGTAAAAGAACAATAAAGAGGAGGTAGGGGTGTATTGGTTAAAGTGCAAGTTTTTACTACACAAGGCTGTGCATTTTGTTCCAGCCGTGGCCCTCGACACTGTGTGATGGGTTATTGTGCGTTTACAGTTACTGTGATTTAAAAATATATAAGATTAATTGAAAACAGGTCATGTCAGTTAAAAATTGAACTTATATAATGTGTGGTTGAAACCTATTCCAGCTTCACATTGCAGAGCCAGTATAACTACCCTCACACTGATGAGACCCAAAATGTAGAAACAGCTGTCTGTGAGTAGGGTTACTGGCTCTGCACTTCTGTAACCCAGGCTGTGCTTAAAAGCTGTGTAATGTGGCAGGCAGAAGCTTATAGGGGTCCTTGTTAAAATGGACATGAAGCAATAGGTGACACTGTGCTCATTTGCCTGTCATTTCCCAGAATCCCTGGCTGCAGTGGTAGCACTGTATGCTAAGAGATAACGGGGAAGGGCAGGGCTGCAGACCTGTCTGAGACATGTGAATGCTCACAAGTGGGATTTGTATTTACTTAAAAATGTTTGGAACAGTGTACTCTGTTTCTCTGCCAGAGCGGGGCTTGGTGTTACAAATCACTCCTGTTCAGCAGTAGAGAGCTCACTTTGAATGGAAAACCTCATAAAAATACCCAGAGTCATTTTCATCGAGCTACAATTATCCATATTCCAAAGTGGCACTGGCATAGTATGAAGTGCCCATTACATTATCCTTCTTCCATTGACAGGTAGCATGCGCACAGGTCAAGAACACACAGACACCACCAAATAAAACACAGCACGTAGGACACCACTTCCAACGCACATCTTTCTGAGTCTGCCCAGAACTCAACAACTCAAGTGACAACGTATGGAAGTTATTTGGATCCTCAGTGGGCCAGGTGGTTCCATTTGGAGGAGATCTTGTGTAGTGATTGTCTTGCACGTATAAGCTTGTGGTCCTGACTCTTGGACCAGGAGGCTGCTATACCAGAAGGAATTTCCTTCTCCTGGAACAGAGTTTTAAAGCCCTATCAATGCAAAACAATATTTGGAACAAAAACAAATAATCCACCAATTTTACAGGCTTATACCCATTAAACCCAAATGTGTATTCATCCATTGAATTTGATATCTATTCAATTACATTGGTCTTTTTTAATCTAATCTAAATGAAATGATCAAGTTCGCTCTAATACACTGTGTGTGTCCTAACCAATAAAGTGCTACATTCTTGAGCCATCTTGCATCTTTCCAAATATGTTGGATGCAACTTGGTAATGACAGCGCCCTTAACATGGACAAACCAACCACATCTACCACCCTCCTGCTGTGGAGCACTCCTTAAAGGAGCAATCTACCCAAAGTAACCTCCATTTTGAAGTGAAACCTCTTTCGTGGCATTCTATCCAAAAAAATCTCATATGGGAAAAAAAACGAAAATGGTCACGGAAAAAATAACGGAAGTGGCACTGCGCATGTGCACAATTGTATTCTGCGTATGTGCAGAAGCATTTCTACACCCCCACCCTCTCCCTACCGCTGCGTCTGACTGCCTCCCGGGAGCACAATGCTTCTGTGACCGGCTCCCTGGGGTCTCCTTCCCGGGGTGTGAGATGCAAACAGGGCCAAGGTCCCGGACCTAAGGAGTCTGTGCTGCTGACCAATGTTCTGGTATGTCCACATACACACTGATATAAACACACAAATACACACACACACACACACACACACACACACACACACACACACACTGATGTTAACACATATACACACACACAATCCAAGATGCACTGTTTTTAAGTAAAACCCATTCTTGCTTTATCCATTGTAACAACGCCGGAAGAAGAGATCAGTGTATCTCGAAAGCTTGCACAGAACGGTATCGTCTATTCGTTTTTTATACATATATATGTGTGTGTGTGTGTGTGTGTGCGTGTATGTATGTATAAATATATATATATATATATACAGTGTTCGACAAATCTATACATTTGCACGCCCCGGGCGAGTGGATTTAACATCGTGGCGAGCTCCTATTGGCCCAAGCAGCACACGTGTGGTACTAGGTGTCGAGTAGATTTTTTTGTTCAGCGAGTAGGTTTTTTGGTGATTTGTCGACCACTATATATATATATATATATATATATATATATATATATATATATATATATCATATATATATATATCATATATATATATATATGTGTGTGTATATGTGTCTGTGGGTAGGTTTACTGGCTATGCATCTTAACCCAGGCTGTGCTGAAAAGCTGTGCAATGTAGCAAGCAAAAGCTCAGACAAAGGGGTCCATGTAAAAATGGATTTGAAGTGGCATATATATATATATATACAGGCATACCCCGCATTAACGTACGCAATGGGACCGGAGCATGTATGTAAAGTGAAAATGTATTTAAAGTGAAGCACTACCTTTTTCCCAATTATCGATGCATGTTCTGTAATGCAATCGTCATATACGTGCATAACTGATGTAAATAACACATGTGTAACAGGCTCTATAGTCTCCCCGCTTGCGCACTGCTTCGGTACAGGTAGGGAGCCAGTATTGCTGTTCAGGACGTGCTGACAGGCGCATGCGCGAGCTGCTGTTTTCCTATTGAGCGATATGTACTTACTCGCGAGTGTACTTAAAGTGAGTGTCCTTAAACCGGGGTATGCCTGTATGTGTGTTTATGTTAACCCTTAGCACGCTGGTCCTTTGCAGAGGGGTGCCGCTCTTGGGGAGCCCATCAGGCTGTGTGCCTTTGGTGCCACGCAGATGCACAGTGGGGTGGGTGGCTGAGATGCAATGCAGCTCTGAACAAAAGCCCTTTGTGTCCTCATGGCTTGTTAACATTCCATTGGGTGGGTTTGTCGTTCCACAGAGAACAAGCAAATGTTAAGCCTTAGCACGCTGGTCCTTTGCAGAGGGGTGCCGCTCTTGGAGAGCCCCATCAGGCTTTGCGCCTTTGGGGCAACGCAGATGCACAGATGCATTAGAGGTAGACACCTCGGATATCGGAGCAGGAGCCATACTCTCACAAAGTCAATATCCTCAGGATAAATTAGATCCATGTGGGTTCTTCTGAAAGAAATTCTCCTCTGCAGAGCAAAACTACGACGTCGGTAACAGAGAACTTCTAGCCATCAATATTGCTCTACAAGAATGGAGACATCTCTTGGAGGGCACCGAAAACCCTATTCCGATCCTCACAGACCATAAAAACCTCGGTTCTCGTCATGCCCTCGGGGCTCTCTTTTTCTAAAAGTTCAATTACATTATTTCTTACATTGCCAGTACCAAGAACCAGAAGGCTGATGCCTTATCTCTTCAATTCGTCAATGAAGACAAGTCTGAAGACATCCCAGAGAGCATTTTTCTCCCTATGTATATTATCTCTGCAAATTCTTTTGACGTGCTGGACAAGATATTGGAAATCCAAACACGTATCCCAAGGTTATGGAGTACCGGAGGGTTGCTTGTATGCCGCTCCACAATTCCACCAGAAGATCCTTGAATGGGGTCACTCCTCTAAATCTGCCGGTCACCCTGGTACTAAGAGAACTTCGGATTTAATCAGACGCACTTTTTAGTGGCTGAATATGCTGAAAGACATTAAGAAATTTATCAGTTCTTGCTCCACCTGTGCCCGAAACAAGTCCACTCGCAACAAGCCGTCTGGTCTGCTTCGCCCTTTGCCTATCCCGGATCGTCCTTGGACACACCTTTCAATGGACTTTATTGTCGAACTCCCAGTCTCTAATGGTATGAACACCATTCTTGTCATTGTGGATAGATTCTCGAAGCAAGCTAATTTCATACCTCTCAAAGGCCTTTATAATTCCACCACTTTGGCAGACATACAGACGAGACAAAGAGTATCATAAAGCTTGCCTTAAACTAGCCTGGTTACATGCTGGTTACATGCTGGGTGTAACCTGGCAAGTTTAAGGCAAGTTTCAGGCATTTCTGCATTGACTAATGACCCATCAGATTAACACAGCAGGGGTCCCTGGCAGTCCCATTCAGTGTGAATGGGACTGCTAGTGACCCCTGCTGTTAATCTGATGGGCCATTAGTCAATGCCGAAATGCCTTTAACTTGCCTTAAACAAGACCCAGCATGTACCCAGCATGTACCTGGGTCTTTATGGCGATTGCCACTGGTTTGTGTTAGAATAGCTGTCGGCACTACAGTATATGTTAAAGACATTTTCCGGATTCGCGTAGTCCCAGTCTCTATTGTCTCTGATCGCGGTACTCAGTTTGTCTCAAAATGTTGGCGTGCTTTCGCCCAAAAACTGGATATCTCACTTCTTTGTTCTTCTGGGTATATCGTAAAACACAGTAAAACACAATAGGTAGCGCTAATAAAGAAATGCTAGTATATAATTATATAAAAAATAGTAGTACAATTAATAAGTGAATAATATATAATTAGAGCAGCCTAGATACACATCTGACCCCCAGTCAGATAAGAGCAATGGAACTATAATGGTATCAATGGCGCTAACAATAATATATCAATATAAGTGAATGAATATACAACCAGATGATGATTCAACGATGATCTCAGCAGACGGTGATCAAACATGAAATACAAAAGAAGAAAAACATAGTATAATACTGTATACACGAAAAACAAACAGACAGACAATGACTAACAATGTTGCTGAAACACACAGATGACTAAATAAAAATTGTATATTTAATATATCATTAAAACATATAAGACAATTATGACAAAGTTATAGGTCCCAACGATATCCTATAACTGGCCGAAATGCCCGCTTACCGGAGCCTAGATGGTAATCAGCAGTGGATAATCAGAGAGTATCAGCTGGCACGGCTCCTACACTCCTCTCCAGCGTCTGCCACGTGTGGTGTGTACCAGGAGTAGAATGAGCGTCCGTCCACGCTGTCGCAGGGGCAGGGAAAGCAGTCTGCTTCCGTCCTCCGTAGTTTGGGCATGCGCAGAAGCGCCCGGCACCAGAGGGATTGAACCACAGATTCATGACGCAGTATAGATATGCTTTACTGCGCATGTCCGGGACTTTATAATGGTACTTGTACCTTTAAATCTTTCCCCATAAACACACGGACACACAGGGACTTTATTCATTCAATTTTACCCCTGAGGAAGGAGGCAGAGGCTTCCGAAATGCGTTGGGTGGTCCCTGGTATCACTGCGAATGTCATCTGCTGCCGTCATTCCCGCAAACAGTGCCGTGCGGCTGCTCAGCCCAAAAGCATCTTTTGAATTTGCCGCCACATCCCTACACGCGACCGCAAGGAGCAGGAGAATCTGAGGTTCAATCCCTCTGGTGCCGGGCGCTTCTGCGCATGCCCAAACTACGGAGGACGGAAGCAGGGCATTCAGACTGCTTTCCCTGCCCCTGCGACAGCATGGACGGATGCTCATTCTACTCCTGGTACACACCACACGTGGCAGACGCTGGAGAGGAGTGTAGGAGCCGTGCCAGCTGCTATGAGAGGGGATACTCTCTGATTATCCACTGCTGATTACCATCTAGGCTCCGGTAAGCGGGCATTTCGGCCAGTTACAGGATATCGTTGGGACCTATAACTTTGTCATAATTGTCTTATATGGTTTTATGATATATTAAATATACAATTTTTATTTAGTCATCTGTGTGTTTCAGCAACATTGTTAGTCATTGTCTGTCTGTTTGTTTTTCGTGTATACAGTATTATACTATGTTTTCCTTCTGGGTATATCCTCAAACCAACGGTCAGACAGAGAGAACTTATCAATCTCTTGAGCAATATCTCAGTTGCTCTATCTCGGATGCGCAAGATAACTGGGTAGACCTACTCCCATGGGCGAATTCGCTCACAACTCTCTCAGGAACGAGTCCACCCAGGAGTCCCCCTTCTTTATAAATTATGGGTTTCACCCAGCCCGCCTGCCTATCTCCTCGATCCCTTCCGGAGTCCTGGCAGCAGATTCCAGGGTAAACTCCTTTCAGAATTCTTGGAGGAGGATTCACAAGACCCTCAAGGAGACAGTCCTCATAACGAAGACACAGGCGGATCGTCATCGCCAAAAGGCGCCCACGTTTAGGCCAGGAGACAAGGTGTAGCTATCTTTGAAAAATATAAGACTGAAGACACCTACGCTTAAACTGGCTCCAAGGTTCCTGGGCCCGTTCACCATTCTTGAACAAGTTAACCCTGTGGTCTTCAACTGCCTCAGTCTGTGAGAATTCTGTCAGTTTTTCATGTATCACTACAGAAACCAGTATTTTAGAGTTCCCATTTCCCGGATGTCTCTCCTAGAACACCACCGATCATTGTGCAGGCCAAGAAGAATTCGAAATCCAATCTATAATCAACTCTAGGTACTCTAGAGGAGCTGTCCAATTCCTTGTACATTGGAAAGGTTTCAAACTCGAAAAACGCTCCTGGGTACCACTTCATCAGATCCAAGCTCCCGGCTTGTAAAGGCAGTTCCATGCCAGGTCTCCGCACAAGCCTTATGGGCATCGTCCAGAGGCCGGTCCTCAAGGGGGGGGGGGTACTGTAAGGAATTAGGGAACACGTCCCTTGCGACGAGTTCCCTCCTTACCTGTCACTGCTACTGCCTCCGTTCGGGCCTTGGTCATGCACGCACCCCCACTCTAATTACAGAGTGCATGCGCACCCGCAGCTCATCAGGCGGTGCCACAGAGATTGACTCCTCCCCCCCGAACGCACCACGCCTCCCTCGCATGTGGCTCACACACGATGATGTGCACCAATCCCCAGCTGCGAGTCAACACTGCTAAGTGCCCCTTGTCTACTGCAGCCTATGATAACCTACGCAGTGGCTGCGCCTCTGCTCCGACTCCCTTCCTACTGGTTCCTGTTTCCTTTATTTACCTGGTTCTGTCATTCAGTCTTTGCTCAGCATAATCACTTGTAGCCTTGTTGCTTCCACGTCAGTTGTGCCTTGCCTTGTTCCAGTCTTGATTTTCAGATTAACCTCTTGTGTACTGACCCGGCTTCTAAGTGAACCCCCTCTGGATATTGACCTCAGCTTACCCTCAACTATGGCTACCTCTCGAACCAAAGATCACGGCTTCACGGACTTTGACAATTCTGATATCTACAATCCCAGACCACGGCTTAATGGACTTCTACGATTCTACTCTCTCCAACCCCAGGACCTGGCAAATATACGGATTAACACACTCTCTCCAACACAGACCCAGCAACGCTAAACAATCCGCCATCCAGGCACGCCTCCGCTGCTGTGAGTGCGTGGTTTCGTACCTTCCCACCTTGTCTTGTCTTGTCTTATTTGCGGATGCAAATAAAGGGATAAATTTCCGGGGTCTTGTCTTGTTTGTGTGTAGCGCAAGCGTTACACCACTATGGTATTTAAGAGGTTAACCCACCTCCTGCTACCCACTCGGGAGGCCTAAACACCACCCCGATGGTAACTACCTCCAACTCCTCTACCCATTGATTGGCACAGTGGCAAAATGATGCCCTATGGGCATGGGTTGCCATTATGGCAGTCAATGTGCAAGCTGCAAATAAAAAAAGTCAGCACCAAATAAAATAAAACATTAAATTAAAAAAAAATGCCAATAAACCAATTGATTGGTATAGTGGCACACCGATGCCAATCGGCATGGGTTGCCACTTTGGCAGTCAATATGCAAACTGCAAATAAAAAGCCCCAAATAAAAAAGACATTACATTTCAATAAAACAAAAAAAAAATGCCCCCAAGGTAAAATGTGTGTAGTGTGTGGTTATTGTTTGTGGTGTGGGGGGGAGGGGGGTTGAGTGTGTGGAGGGTTGAGGGTGTTGTGTGGATGGGAGGGGATATTGAGTGTGTGGAGGGGAGGGTGTATTGAGAGTGTGGGAGTTATTGTGTGAGGAGGGGGGGCGAATTGTGCGTGAGGAGAGAAGGGTTAGGGATTTCAGTGTTAGGAGGGGGTGGGATTAAATAGCCAGGATATATCAGCGCCACCTTGCCCATTAAGTATCTCTGGAGCTAGGGTGTCCTGGAAACTGAAATTACAATGTCTACCAGTCTTCAGCAGTTGCAAACAACTTTTAACCATGCACGTGAAATATTCAAGGAAAATAGTGGATTTTAATTCAACTAAACATTTGACATAAAATAATAATATAAAACCTTGAATAGTTTATTTGCTCAATGAACACCCTGCACCACATGAAAAATCTTAGCCACATAGTATGCAATAAGAAAATACGATGCTATTTCATGGTCTTTAGAGCCAGTTAGGAAACACAGATGCTGTTAATGTTCCAGCCAATCCTAAATGCTATTGAGAAAACTCTCAAAGCAGAAAACTAGTTCAAAGTATCATAAAAATATCACCAGAGGTGAAGGCATTTTGTTTTCTTTATTGAGATTGGTGCTAAGGTTTTTAGATACAAATTATCCTAATTTGGCATCAGAGACTTTCAACAATCCACTCTATGTACAGTATGAAACATAACCCAGAGTCATTGTAGTGTACTGTACATGGTGGCTGGAAATGTATCAAGGAAATACATTTGTTGAACAGCAAGTGATTACTGTATTCTTGTAGGTGCTCTGAACATAAAAAAAAAAAAAAACATTGCATTTGGAGCTTTGGGATGAAAAAAAAAGTATAAATTATTGAGTGTACTGTATTCCATCCAGTGTGAAAGTACAAAAATAGAAAAACAGCATTCCTTGCAAAAGTACAAGTTCAGCATGAGAATCTAGCATTAACAAATTATCTACAGCCTTTCTACAATTACAAAACAAAAAAGTTCAATTAATCTGTCATACTATCATGATATTTTCACACGTTTTACCTTATAACGAACTAACTTTGGGAAGAGCATGCAATGAACTAACACTAGAACAATTGTGAAATTGTAAAAGGAATACCCCCAGATTGATTAAGCGCTGTGCAGGTTATCGCACCAGGTTTGGCATTTCTTCCAAATGCCCCATAATTTTTGGAAACCATTTTAACTCCACATGCATGTGTTCAGGGGTTAGTATGTTTATTTACAATACAAAATACATTTAAAAAAAAGACATAAGGGGCTAGATTCACAAAAGGATGACATCATTCATAAAAAATTGGCGTTATAAACAAATGGGATTGCATGAATTTTTTTTAATGACTGCCTCATTCATTTAGAATTTCTTATTTAAAAATGGGTTACAAAATGCAGCTCATTTGCATATATAAAAAATGCATCAACTCTGTGATAATTGCATTAGAAATACCTCTCCTGACTTCCTATTAAAACCATATTACTTACAATATTCACATCCTCTCATTTAAGGCTTTACATTTTTCTGCCCTCCTTACATATTAGCCCTAATTTCTCGCTATACACCTGCCCGACTCTTGCGTTCTGCTCAAGGATGTTTTCTGTCTACCACATTTGTATCTAAAGTCTTCTTCTGTCCAAAACCTCTCTCTCTCTCTCACTGCCCCACGCCTCTGAAATTCCCTTATGCTCACTATCTAACTAGAACCTTTTCTCTCCACCATAAAGATCCACCTTAAAGCACTTCTCTTTAATGAAGCAGGGGCTCCTTTTCCTAATATTACTTTTATGTCTGAAGTGCTTATTCCCATTATGTGTTATATTAATATGTACATGGATGGCGGAATATAAATGAAGATATACATACATATATAGCCAAGTTCCCCCTCAGAGTGGCGATCCCCCCCTTCCTGTACTCAACACGGCGGTCGGGACAGAGCGGACGGTCGCCGGGGAGGTACGGGTGCGTGTGTGCGCACGGCACGCGTCTTCAGTAAGCAAGGGGGAGGCTGGGCAGTAGCAGAACGGCGATCGTGGCGTTAAGGACTCCCAGCAGCTCCCATTACAGGGCGCCACCATCTTTTTGAGGTTGCGCATGCGCAGTAAGGTTTGGCTGTGGTGGCCATTACAGAAGATCACAGGAAGCTTGCGCATGTGCAGTGATAGCGCACGAACCCCCACCAATCAGGAGAAGGCCCTAAGTAGGGACTACAAATCCCATGAGCCTTAGGGAACTCCACATGATGCCAGGGAGCCTATAGGGCTGTAGATCTCCCTGCTCCAGGAGATGGATACATTTTGCGGGGTTTGAGGCAGTCAGTAGGTGCCAGGAGAGTCTAGGGGAAGGAGGTGAGGCTGCAGGGGTCAGTGACACACTGCACTAGGCCAGAAGCCCCATAGGCCCTAGTTAACCCCTAGCCACTCAGTAACATTGTGTTACTGCAGGGACAGGCCCTATGTTAGGGAACCTGCCCCTTTAGTGTCAGTAGTACAATTAGGGACACAGCAGACGCTGCGCTTCCTACCAAGAGGCTTGGGACCAGGCCTACTCCGTAGAGAGAGCGGAACTGTATCCAGAGACTGCCTGACCGATCACCATGCGGGTGATACCGGACGTCATCCAGGATGTCGTCAGATCTTTTTTGAAGATCCTGTGAACGCCCAGGTGCCATCGCACTGGGCAGGTATTGTTACGCTTGTGCACCACCTACAGAGTACTCACACATAGTGGCAGCACTGACCACAGGTCAAGGGTAATACTGTGGACACGGTGTAGGGGTACAAGGTGGAGGGAAAAGGGGTGTACACTCATAAGTGGGAGTGAATGACATTGGGATGTATAGAGTATAAGAGATATATGTACAGTAAAGTTCATTATTGCTTTATCATACCAATTGTGTGTTATTGGGTTGTGTCCTGTGAGGGCCCCTTTCCCGCCCTGTCGGGATCCCTCTCAGGTGGAGGCGTTGCACCACGAGAAAGCGAATATATATGTACCCCAGGCTCCCCGAGCGGTGGCTTAGGCTCCTGAGGGCCACACAGGTAATATACAGCATTAGTAGCATCTGTATTCATATGGAAATACCCGTTACACATACATTTCTACAAATGCATTGCAAAAGAATGACTTCAGGCACCAAAGGTGTAAACATAAATATCCTTCAAATAAAATACAAAAAGCACAGTATCCATATGTGCAGGCATTAAGCATTAAGTAGCCCAATTGGCTACATACAGTAGTTATGATGAAAACATGACTAGCTGGCCACTTAGGCTCCAAAGGGATTTATATATTAATATGATACATTGTTAATAGTATGAATTTTTACACCAATTCTAGGTTAGCTAATCTTATATTACCTATTTATGTAGTGCAATGTATGTATTATATACAGGCCCCCGATGAAGCCATGAACGGTGAAATGTACGTAGGTTACGTCTGAGGGGTGGGCTATCACAGAACGCATAGGGTCACAGGTCACGGCGCCTTTGGAGGAAGTTGGATCTGTGTTGCGTTTTGGATCATCCCCACCCGACACGTGGACTGTACGAGAGAGGTTTCATTGAATTTATCTGTGCATCTCCGCATCATCTTGGGACCTCTCTGGATATCGGAGAGAGTTTGTGGCATTCCCCCACTGACCCGAGTATACACGGAGGACTCGCTCTACTTCAGTCATCTGCCACTGTTTGGTTTTCAATGCCTATTGTATCCAGTCCTGTTGTAAGTAGGGTTTTGGGTTTTAACCCATTGATGATCCGCTGCAACAGGCTCCTCTGTGTTTTATAATAAATTAGTTTAATATTTTCAGTCTCTGTGTTATATGTTTAATGTTGTTTGTCTATTCTGTCGTCATGTAGTTTGTGCAATCATGCAGTATACACTATGATTTTTTCTTTTGTATCTATTCACATGTCACGGACCAATCAAATGGAGTCTTATCATTGATTTGGACTGTCTGGACTTTCACCAATTTTGGACCCATTGGACATTATCATATATTGCTGTGGGCGCTGGTTTGTATTTGTTTCTCTATTTCCCATCTGGTGTTTCTTCTACCAGTTGATTCTTTGCTGCCCTGCCTTATTTTAATTTTTTTTCACTGTTCATTTGCATATTTTATTGCACATTTATTATAGTCTGTAATTTATAGTGATTAGGGCTTTGTAAGCACATTTCTTTTTGTGTTAAACACAGATAACAACTATTTTTTCACTTATCGACCTTCAGTGAATCTAGCACATAAGGCCATATGTATCATCACTAGAAACTGAAGCATTGCTCCGAAAAGGATTATGGGGGCTATGCACTAAGCAGTTATAAGTCGTTTTAGGAGCGCAAAGTGCTCTTAGAACGTGAAGTTCCGCCGAGCGCTATTCACTAAGCCGCGCAAACAGGCACGTTGCGCTCTAAAATTGACTTTTTCTTGAAATTTTTTCAAAGTCCAACTTTGCTCGTACGATCAGCTGTTTTTGCTGAATCCTGCCCTTCTGCGGGATTCACTAAACAACGCAAACTGATCGTACATGAAAGATGCGCTGAAAAAAGCTCACCAGCTAAAGGCTGGTGATAAAAAAGCAGGACTTAGAAAACATTCTTTGTTTACATTTTTGCATGCGCAAAACCCATACAACAGGCCGGCTGGTGTCCCCGGCTGACCCGTCGAGGGGTCTCCGCGGCCGTCCCGGGGTACCTGCGGGCCTGTGGTACCAATGTTGCACCTACAAAAATAATAAACAATATTTATAACTAAATACACCCCCCTAACACACATACCATACAGTAATGGACAAAATTACTATTATCCACATATGGATAATAATGCATTTGCCCATTTTAAATACATTTAACTTTCAATAAATACAGTAAAAACATATTACACTTACCTTTTACAGGCACCCACGATGAAGGCCGTCTTCATCCTCATCTTCATCCTGCCCATTACCCCTCCGATGCTGCAAAACATGCGCAAAAATCACAATAGCCAATGTAATGTCCCCTAACAGGCATTAAGAGGTTAACCCTCCCTCACCCACCACTCGGGAGGCCTACATACCCTCACCCAATACCCAGCCAGGAGGCCTACCCACATACCCTTGGGGCCAATACCCCCTCCCCCTAACCCCAATACCCACAATAAAAACAATACACAGCCCCACAATAAACATCATTCTATTTATTAAATACATAACCCACCCCCTGTGCACCCCCATAAATACATGATTTATCCTTTTACATACAGGGTTCCTACCCCAGGCCCACGCGAGTCTCCGGTGGGCCTGACGGGTCACCTGACAGACCTACAGGTTACCAGTAACTTGTTTCATACAGATTCTGGAGGCCTGTTGGTGGGTCCCGCCAGGCGCCATGGCCCACCATGTGGTCTCCGCAGGTCACCGTGGGCCATAATTGGGTCCCCACGGTAGGCCCGCGGATGTCTGGGAGCCCCTGGTCAGACCCACCGGTGTATGAGGGGCCTCGGGTGGTTCCCTCGGGAGTCTGGGGACCGGTTCTTCCCCGCAGGTGTCACCCGTGGACCACGCAGCCTGGTACCCGTGAGATACCCGAGGATACGTCAGGTGGTCTCCAGAGGTCTGACGAAGAACCAAAGGAACAAATCCTGAATGTAAAATAAATAAACCGGACCTATACATTCAATACATACATCGCCCCCCCCCCCCCAACACATACAGTACAATTATGTGCCAAATAACTATTATCCATATATGGATAATATATTATTTGCCCATTATGAAACACATAAAAAATCCATAAATCAAAACATGAATTCTTAATCTTAAAATCACCACATTGCATGTTAAAATAAATCCTGAAGCAATTGTAAATATAAACCAACAAACCAACAGCTACACACATTTATATGAAATGTCACACAATTGCATTGAGTGTGTACATGATGCAATTAATCTGTGCATCATGTAACACTATGCAAAATATTTGTAACAATAAACTACACTATGAACAATGTCCCCTAAGCACCAATGCTATCCTGAAAATCAAATAGAAACTAAGCAACATCAATACAATTAGCATCAATCAAATAATCCATTTCCTCAAACAATTACAATACAATACAAATCAATTATACAATTCCCTATTCAATTCCTAAAGCCAACCCAATGCCAAAACAATTCTAATTTAAAGTAACCACCATCATTCTAATCTAACTACCAGAAAGAAGCCATTACAAATAACCTGTCACTAAATACAAATTACATTATTCACAACAATGACAAAATAAAGATGATAAATACATTAGCCATACATGAAAAGAACATAAACATTAGCAAAACAATCAATTATTATCCCTGTATGTCTATCCATATAGATAGATAAACATAACATACAAGGAGCAATAATAGAGCATAAAATACAATGCATTTACATACAAAAATCACATAGCCAGGGTAAATCTTACTTGCTTGATACAACGCACATTCTACAAATATTGAGAGATTTGGAATGGCAGCCTGAGTATACATGGGTAACCGCAGATGTTACATCTCTTTATACCACCATTAACCATGTTAAGGGATGTCAGGCTATATCACGCAAGTTAGAATCAGATTTCACCACTTCACCTGCACTCAAATCATTTTTAGTAGATAGTATTAAGTTTATTTTAACACATAATTATTTTCAATTTAATTCACGATTCTTTCTACAGATCTGTGGAACGGCAATGGGCACCAGGTTTGACCCAAGTTATGCGAACATCTTTATGGACAGTTGGGAAGAAGATTATATCTGGAACAACTGTCCCCTTGGGGCACACCTGGTGCTCTGGCGCCGTTTTATAGATGATGTCCTATTCGTTTGGTCGGGCTGCCAGGAACAGCTAGATTCGTTTTTTAATTATCTAAACTTTAACGATAGGGATCTTTCATTTACTTTTAATCATCACAAAGATCACATAGAATTCCTTGACCTTAGTATATATATATATATAAATAACAACCAAATACAGACTAAGACATATTTTAAATCAGTTCAGGCCAACAACTACCTTAGGGCGGACAGCCAACATAACCCTGGCTGGATTCGCAATATTCGTAAGGGACAGCTCATCCGCCTGAAGCGCAACTGCTCAAATCCAGAGGAGTTTGCCATTCAGGCGGATGAGCTTAAAGAAAAATTTCGTGACAGAAAATACCCAGAGAACCTACTAGTAGAAGCGTCTCTCAAAGTGGACGAAATTGAGAGGGATACCCTTTTGGAATATAAAAACAAAAATAAAAATCCAAATAAAAATCCACATAAGGGTAAAGAGCAGAACAGTGGTATGGCCTTTGTTACTCAATACAACGAGATGGCACCGAAGATTCGCCAGATTTTAAATAAGCATTGGCCAATCCTTCTATGTGATAATACATTAGCACCATGTCTCCCAGATAGACCTAACATTATCTTCACCAAAGCCTCCAATATTAAAACTCGATTGGCTCCGAGTTGTCCTCTTGACCATTCAAAATCTAAAATACTAACAAGGGCTTTTTTAAATGTACTAAGTGCACAGCTTGCACATTTAGCTCCAATACTAAAACATTTAGATCAAACGTTACCTCAAAAATATATACTATCAAAACATCTATTAATTGTCATACCACCTTTGTGATATATCTATTAGAGTGCCCCTGCGGGCAATATGTAGGCAGGACAAGTAGGTGCTACCAAAGAAGGGTATATGAACATATTTATAATATCAAGCGAGGTTTAACGACACATAGCGTTTCTCATCATTTTAGCATCCACCATAACAAAAGTACAATTGGACTAAGATGCCAGGCTATAGAGACTGTGCAAGCCAGTTGGAGAGGGTGGAATCAACTCAATCAGATCAGTAGGCGTGAAGCCTATTGGATCTATGAGTTGAAGACCCTCTCCCCCAACGGTCATAATATTGATTTTGAACTAGGTGTCTTTCTAAAATAGATTTTAAAATGTTATAATATATTACTGATTGATATAAAAATTTTATATATACATTTATATTTTTAATATATTTACATATTTTTTCTACATATATACTTTTTTTTTATATAAGCATTTTTAAATGAGACTAAAACTTATAAATATCATTATATTTCTATCCATCCAATTGTGGGCATATTTATGTACAACATGTTCCGTTGGTATATTTTACAACGTCTTAGCATTAGAGCACTATATGTTGGTATATGACTTTATTGTACATTTTATTGAGAGTTGAATAGTATTTTTTTTTTTTGTTAAATGTGTCAGTGTTCGTATCTTTGTTTATGTATTGCATGGTAGGTAGGCTGTACTTTACACAGAACATGACTGACAGAGGTTTAGACCAATCATGGCCTATATAGCATCATTCGATAGGTGTCTATTCTTTACCAATGGGGTCAATCCTGTCAGTATTTAAAGATTCAATGGACTGTGTTCTATTAACCCCTGATGAAGTGCGCATGCGCACGAAACGGGTTGGGCAGTTTGAAGAGAGTGATCGCATTGGAGCAGAGCACTTCAGGAGCGTTTCCAGACATACCGACAGGAGAAGGGAGTTTCGGCGATTTGTCCCGCCCCCAGTGACGTGTTTCCGGTAACAGAGCGGCAGTCGGCACCAGGAGAAGCAGAGAACAACCAGTGGTCACGCGCATCCGGACGCAGAACTAAGGAAGTGATCGGAGTTCCCCCTGATTGCCACGAGCCCACCAGCAGCTGTTGCCGGATTCTAATCACCACACACCTCTGCTTGTATTCAGTTTACGTCTTGTAAGTAGGATTCCGGTTTTACACACCAGATCCGACATCTGCTCCAGGCATTTTTTAGTTGTTCATTAAATTTACTCTTGTATTATTTGTCAGCCTACCTGTCATTGTTTTATGTGTGTTTTGTCTTGTGTGTCCTATATGTTTGCTTTTAACATTGTTGCACTATGATTTTTTCTTCTTCTCTCCTTTGCTTCACACATGTAAATCCCTGCTGTGGAGCCTGAAGTCAAAGATTCGACTCTCCTCTGTTGGACATTGTCGCAATTCTTGGACTCTATATTTGTTCATACATTGGACTCTAAGGCGCCGGTTTGTATTGTTGTTTTTTGTTCTTGCACTAACTGTGTTTTGGGTTAGTTTTACTTGGCAGCCTTGCCCTATAGTTTATAGGTTAGGGTGTAAAATTATAATTATACACCTTCTATATTGTGTAATTGTTGTATTATCCTTTACGCATTTTATTTTAGTCTTTTAGCGCTATTCACACCAACCTTTTTTTTTTTTAAATCACATAGAATACACCCATTCAGTGTCCGTGAATGTATGTATATACATAGATACATTCACGGGTATTAAATGGGACTGAAAAAATAAAAGACATGAATCAAAAATAAAAAAAAACTGTAAAAGTAAAAATAATAAACTTTTCTTTTGTTTACTTACCATTAGATGCCCACTCACCGAAATCCAGGCGACCTGGAAGCACAGGAACCAATCCACAGGTAACCATAAAAAAATAAAAAAATAAACCCTTACAATCCATGTCTGTGTCTTTTTTCTTCTATTTGTAATCCTTCAGTCAGGCTTGGGGTCTTTTTTTCTTCTTTGGGGTCTTCTCCGTCTTCTTCCGTCTTCTTACGCCACGCCCTTCTTTTCTTCTTAGGAGGGGAGATGTTCCCTCCTCGGCGACTGGCTTCAAAATGAGGCGACATAGGCTTTTATAGGCCTATGATGTCATATTTTGGTCAAATGTTTCCCACGGTCATGATTGGGCCGTGAAAAACATGTGATTTGGCCGAAAGGGGGGCTCTGAGGCAGAAATCAATGCGGTTCAGCTCAGGGGACCCCCTGCTCCCGCACACTATTATTAAAATGTACATTAATGCAGCTTCATTGCCATAGCGGATAGCCGCTACGGTAATGAATTATTGTTTATTGTTATGTGTGTTTTGACAGTAGTGTAGATGTGTAGGGGGTCTCTTGAGCTGAACAGCATTGGTTTCAGGTCCAAGGACCCCATACTTCAGGAGATACAGGCCCCTTTATGGGGTGCCGGTATCCCCTGCAGAATTTAAACAAATTTAAAAATCTATACCTCTGAGATAGGATTTTATCAACCAATGACTCTGGAGATTGCATGTATACCAGCTGATGTGTTATTTTGTTTCACTATATGAACTATTCATCTTGCTATGTGCAATGGCATTGATATTAGTTAATGTGTTTGGCTGTGAGACTTCATAATTATTAACTGTGGGTGCTACTCTTGATTTATCATATTGAGCTGGAGGATATATTCTTAATTGGGACAATTCACTATATCCCATAGTATTGTGAAGTCATATAACCATTGATATTATACAACTTGGCAGGAATCAGTTACAATAGCACCACGTGTTAGTTTTAATTATATTTTATTTCTTCACTTTTTCACCATGGTGATTCACTGTACACATTCACATAAAATTACAAATTGTTAGTGTGGTGTGCACCACAAATGTACCTTCTGTGAGTGATCTTGTGACCAAGTCACAATTTTCATTCAATTGTTAAATTTATTTAGTGTACGATCGCCTGTAACAGCCTTGTATGGAGATAGCAAATCTCCATGCAAATGTTACATGTGGCTTTTTTTTTCTATCAGCTAGCGTACGGGAACTTTAAGTGCGATAGCAGAGGGAAAAAAGCTTGCACGCATGATAAGCCAGTTTTGGGCACGTCCGATAGAAAATGGGCTCAGGGCCTTAGTGAATCGCGCCGCCGGCTTCATTTTTTATTGGACATGCTAAATTTTTTCAGGCCAGCGCGAAAGCTCGGAGCTTAGTGCATAGCCCCCTAAATGTCAATGTAGGCAGGTATTTTGTTCTGCTTGGCCATTGAACATTTTCAAAGTTTGAGAATCAGGCAAAATTTCCATTTGTTTTCCTTGAAATGTCACGAAAAAGCAAGCTTGAAAACAAAATTCAAAGTTAATGTGCAAGGTCCCGTTGCCCTTTATATACTGTGATCTATTACAATATTCAGAAAAAAATCTGGAGAAGATGGAAAAGTTCTTTCAAAATGGAAAAAATTCTGTTGAAATTGTTCCACTAGAGAAAGTGCACAGAAGAGCCACCAAATTAATAAAGGGGATGGACAATCTGATTCATGAGGAAAGTCTAGCTATATTAGATTTATTTACATTAGAAAAGAAGCATCTAAGAGGGGATATGATAACTACTGTACACACAAATATATTCAGGGACAGTAAAGGGAGCTTTAAAAATAACTATTCATCCCAAGGGCAATACAAATGACAAGGGGTCATCCCTTGAGGTTGGAGGAAAGGAGATTTCACCAGCAACAAAGGAAAGTTTTCTTTACAGTAAGGGCAATTCAAATGTGGAACTCATTACCCATGGAGACTGTGATGGCAGATACAATAGATATCTTCATAAAAAAGGTTGGACATCTTTTTAGAAAAGAAAGGTATACAGGGAAATACCAAATAAGTAATGTGGCGATAGTTGGGTTAATCAGGCCAGTAATAAAGGTATTATGTCCGGCTGATTAACCCCCAACTCGCATTAGGAGTGAAGGGGTTAAAAGTATCTGCATTACCCAGATGTATTTGCCCCTGATCAGCCTTCTTACCCCCAGTTTACAGCCTATTCCCTGCCTGCAGTAATAGAATTGCATACAAACTGTGCTATTAGCTGTTCAGGCACAACATGTAGTTGTGAGCGCTGAACCAGCGCTTATTGAGGAAGCGTGGCTGTATAAGAGAGGTCTGTTTGAAGCATAGGTATCCATTTTCAAGCACTCAACCTCGTAACCGCAAGTTCAATTGAATAAGTGTCTTGCGGTTAGATTTAAAGTGGTTTTCGACAGAATGTATCCGTACCTTGTTAGCTTGCGTAACTTGAAAGGAGGAAAGTCTATTGCCGTGGGAAGTCGGTCAATTGACGTGAAAACTAGGTGAACTTGGTATCCCACAAGAAAGCCTTTCAATTAAGCGGGCTAACTTGCGAACAGGAAAAGCTAGCACTCCAATTTTTGGAGTGCAAGCCCAAATAAAGAAGTCAACCACACACATATAAAAATTACAGTAGTGACACCCCCAGAACATAATGTTTTAATAAAGTGTAAAATACTGTCAGTTTTAAAATGTACAGGCAGGAACAGTTTTTTTTCTGTGAGACCGGGAAAAATCCTTTGGCATATAAATATGCTAGGAGTAAATGAGCTGAGGGTATTTTCCTTCCTGCACTTCAAAGAGGCCCCACTAAATGGCAGCCTCTGAGTCTAGTGAAGTACAGGGATGAAAAGCCTCAGAGATCCATTGTGAAAATGGCCAGGATGTTGCTGAGTGCCAGATCCCGGTACTCAGCATGAGCCATTCACACCTTGGGCCAAACCCCAGACTAAGGGTCGCCAGATAAGGGGTGTACCCCAGGTATGCTAAACCGCATGGGTGTCAAGCTGACATGCCCTTTAAAAACCAGATAGGCTTTTTTGGCTGTTTTGCAAACTACGGGCAAATCGGATATTGGTGGGTTAAATGTTCCACGGAAGGGATTTGCCATGCATGTTAGAGATAGGTCTGTGAACCCTATAAGACTGCCCGCCGAGCTATCCCCTGTGTGATTCCTGACATATCCAAGCTCTGCATAAGATTCTGTTTGAGCACAGTAGTGGTTCCAAGACGCAAGGGGTTAACAACATCGCAACTAAGGATTTAACCCAAACTCAGGAATTCGTTAGCCCTGGTGACTCCCGAACGAATTCTAACGAACTACTATGAAATTCCTTCATTTGGCAGAGATATTAGAATGGCAACTTGCGATCTAGCCAAACGGACTTTAAATCAGAGACTGCATTTCTTGCGCTTTCTTTCAAAGGACAATTGATTTTGTTTTCCTATCCCAGTAAGTGTTGTATTAAGTGTATTCTGAGGTTGTCGTGTGTTTGTCTATCAAGGAAATAAATGACAATTTATTTGGCTCTCCTTGTTGTGTTCAATCGAGAATTCAAAAATATAAAAGTGTTGATAAGTACTGTCCACCGTGACAGGCTAATATTAACTGGTGGCAGTGTGTGGGATACTGATTGAACCTATGCTATAGACTCCTGCTGGACTCTGTAGTATAGTGGGGGATCTCATGGCTTGCGAGCTCCCCAGACAAGTGGCAACTTACACACACTTCTAAAGAGCATGAGATACTTCACTGGCCCCTATACGCATGCCCCAATAGCACCATGAGTAACCACTCAGGAAGGTTCTGATCCTGGTACAGGGAGCAGATCATGGAGAGATGTGCGGGCTATGGACTTCGGACTACACTATAGATGAAGACTTGGAGCTTCATGAGGCCAGGAAAGCCCCACCAGAAGACCCTGGCTCCGTAGCTGCTGTGGCAGCAGACGCTACTCAGCCCGGAGTATAGGATGTCCCTCCAGCTCTGGGGCTGCAAGGACATGGGGAGAGTGCCAGTGACCACCCGGCTAGTGGTGGCATGGTCCCAGGGAGTGCAGAAGGGGTAGTCGCTGCGGCTGCCGGACTTACCGTCCCTGGGCTCAATGCAATTCTTACTGCATGGGGAGAGTGAGTTAGCACTGCAGAGTGTGTACAGCTGCTGGCAACAGTGCTTGGAAGAGCCTCCCAATCCCACCTTGTAAACGGGAACAGGAGCTTCCCCGGGTGGACCATCACAGCTTCAGCTAGTTCGGGATAGTACGAATGACATTGATGCATTTCTCAATGACTATGAGACGCAGTGTTCCCGGTTCCAAATTCCAAGGAGGGATTGGGTTGTCAGACTGCGACCACTTGAAAAACGGTAAGGTAGCGCTAATTCCTAAAGGAGAAAGGGCTGGCTGCCTATGATATAAATCTGACCCCAGGTCAGACTGATGGATAGGAAAGAGTGTTATACTCTATCTCTGACAATCGGCACTTCATTCAAACTATATATAAAAATTATTATATACAACCAGATTTGATGATATGGCACATCCAATGAAGTACTCCACGTGTAGATGGTTTTACATGGAAAGACAATAGAAAGAATATCATAGCGTAATACTGTAAGTTAAAACAAATGTATATAAACACACAAACACAATACAGACAACAGATGCTGAGAACAAACAGGTCTATACTGGCATAGCGTTCAGATCTTTAGACAATCTGCTACCATCCTCCACACAGTATTGCTGAGCTGATCTCAGACAAATCTGCTGCCACGGTTTTACAGCTACCACTGCGCATGCGCAGGCTGCACAGGAGACGGAGGTTGAAGCCACAGACTGGAGAGGTCTGTCCCCGTGAGAGCAGGGGAGTACCCCGCCCGGAAGCAGATGCCGGCATGCAGTGTGTGACCGCCTGGAGCTGACTGTCCATCAGAGGGGATACTCTTTAATTATCCACTGCCGATACCTTCTTGCTTCTGGTAAGCAGGTATTTCAGCCACAGTTTGAGTGTTTATATGGGACTTTATCATTCATATTTTCTTATGTTTCATGTTATAGATGTGTTTTATTAAATGTCATTTTATTAATATCAGTCACCTGTTTGTTCTCAGCATCTGTTGTCTGATATTCTTTCTATTGTCTTTTTATGTGTAACATCTACACGTGGAGTACTTCATTGGATGTGCCATATCATTGAATCTGGTTGTATATAATATTTTTTATATATAGTTTGAATGAAGTACAGAGCGCCAGAAATATAACACTCTTTCCAGACTGCGACCACTGTTATCTGGCAAAGCCAAGCGGACTCTGCAGGGTATTCCACGAGTGAATGCCGATGACTACAGTCATGTCAGAAGTAGACTGCTGACCCAGTACGCCCTGACCCCTGAAGCATACAGGGGCAAGTTCTGAGCAAGAGAGGTACTTCCCGAGGAGTCTTTTGCAGATTTTGTCGGCCGGATGGCCTTACACGGGACTCAGTGGGTGGAGGTAAATGGGTTACAAAATTCCATACCCTACTGGACTTAATGTTTCAGGAGCAGCTGCTGCAGCGGCTTCCCTCAACCTTGAGGGCATGGGTCTTTGACCATAAACCTAAGACCTATGAGGAGGCTGCAAGGATGGCTGATGAATATGTGGCCAGCAGGGCTGCAATGGATGAAGCAGCAGCTCCCAAAGGAGTGGTCCGTGCAGCCAAGGGAGCTAAAAATAACCCTCAGTGTTGCAGAGTTTAAACACGAGAGGCTGTGTTTTTCCTGTAACAAGGTCAGACATCTCAGACCAGACTGTCCGGACTGGGACTGGTTCAGGGGACCCCATCAGGGGAAACGATCCCCAGCTGTGAGACCAGTCGCCTGTGTGTGGGAGGAGCCAAGCACAGCCGTGGAGCCATCTCACAGAGGGACGTCCACGGGAGAGCCTGCGTTTGCCACCTCGGGACAAGCAGCGGAGATCGGGGGACATCAGGTTGCACCAGTCGGATGCAGCCCAATGATGTCCGGCAGAAACATCTGCGGAAGGTGACCATCGGGGACCGGCAGGCAGACGGCTTGCTGGACTCTGGTGCCACCGTGACTCTGTCCCCCTGCATTTGGGACCTGTGATTCCAGCAGTTTCTGCGGAGACCATACAGGTAAGCAAGACTAAGTCGCATTGTGATCCTGACTTACTGTTCCCTGTCCCCACTTAGGTATGACTGGAGGGTTAGGAACCCAGTTTAGGGATGCAGTGCTATCAGACACCAGCTTAGATGGCATGAGACTTCGGGCGTCCGAGTCTAAGTCAAGTGAAGGGTCTGATTACTTCTTGTGGCACCACAGGCTCCTGTATAGAGAGCAAGGGACTACAGGGCTAGATGAGGTATGGACGGAGAAGAGACAGCTATTGGTACCCTGGGAGTATAGGCAGCAGTTGTTGCGGGTATCCCACTCCATTCCTTTAGCAGGGCATCAAGGGGTTGCTCAGATGCGAGCCCGGCTGTTGCAGCATTACTACTGGCTGGGGGCATCCAGTGCAGTGGCAGAATTCTGCCAGTCCTGTGATGCCTGCCAGCGAGTAGGTAAGGTGGGTGACCATGTGAAGGCACCCCTGAACCCGTTACCGGTAGTAGGGGAACCCTTCCAGTGGGTAGCCATGGACCTTGTGGGACCCCTCATATTTCCCAGCTGGTCAGGGAAGCGCTACATCCTCACTGTGGTGCACTTTGCCACCTGGTACCCTGAGGCAGTAGCGCTTGCCACTATTGATGCTAGGGCAGTAGCAAAAGCTTTGCTAACCATTTTTGCTAGGGTAGGTTTCCCTAGTGAGATCCTAACCAATCAGGGGTTGTAATTCATGAGTGAATTGCTCCAGTGTCTCTGGGATGCATGCGAGGTGAAGCACCAGCGCACGACCCCTTACCACCCCAAGACCAACAGACTATGTGAGAGGTTCAATGGGACCCTGAAGCAGATGCTTAAGACTTTTATACAGGCAGAGGGAAAAGACTGGTAGATTCACCTGCAGCACTTGATGTTTGTATACCGAGAGGTACCGCAAGAATCTAGGCTTTTCTCCCTTTGAACTGCTATATGGTCGCAGGGTACGAGGACCTCTGGACCTATTCCATGAGGGATGGGAAGGGGAGAGTACCAATACTGATGATTCTGTGCTTCAGTATGTGGTGGATCAAAGAGACCGGCTAGAGATGCTTGTGACGAGGATGGAGGTGATCAGGCCTGAATGAAGGTGTTATACCCAGCTGGTCATCTTCCCCTTGCATTGGGAATGAAGGGGTTAAACTTGTTTGCCATGCATTATTGTGCTTGCCCTGTCCCAGCCGTTTTTACCCTCCATTTGCAGGCCATTCCCTGCCTGCTGTGTTAAAAGACAAAATGCGTTGCCTGTTATACCCTTTCACAGACACAAGATGGCGTAGGAGCGCCCAACGCTGCCGCTGATTGAAGAAGCTTGGCAAAAGTTTAAAGGGCCGTCTGTGAAATGGGTGTAACGATGCGCGGAACACACCCCCTGCGGCGTGTTCCTTCCTTATCTGTTTTCTTCTGATCGCCGTCCTCTAGCTGCGAGTCAAGATCCTGTGTCTTTAAGGATTCTGAAGCAAACTATGCCATCTTGCTTCCTGGCAAATCCTGCCCTCCTCCTCCTGACTGGAAGTAAGCCCCTCTCTGACTTTCTCATTGCTTACAGCTGCTGCTTCCTTTAAATAGCACTCAGTGGCTACCTGTCTGGGTTCCTGCAAGTACCACCATTGCATGCTGTTCCTGCCTGGACCTCCTTGGTATCTTTACTCATCTCCTTTGGATTCCGGAAGACTGGGACAGTCACTCATTTACTACTGAGGTTAGTTTACCGTTGGGTAGTGTAGGTACCTGCTTAGTAGGGTTCACCTTGACGTGGTAGCAGGCTTATAATTCCTTGGCCAATGGATTAGACTAAGAAACCTTATGTTATATTTAGTTTCGCTGCACCTTGCTGTTTCTGTCACTATGCCTTTAAGAAGTATGGACGTTCTCCAAGAAGCAATCCCCTTGTGGATGTTACCTTGTGCTCTGGACTCCATGCCCATGTTCCTGCTCCATGTTCCTGGTTTCCGTTTCCAGACTCCTGTGCTGAAGCATTGGCTTCCTGCAACCACTGCGTTGGTGCCTGAGAGCGCATGCACTCCCGCTCTGCTGTCAGAGCATACGCGTGCGTGCAGTTGGATCACTCGTGTCCCTGGGCCAGGCACCGCACCGCCGGACGCGGCGCGCATTCTCATGCACGCGGCGCGGTCACGTGACTACGTGCGCCGATCCCCAGCTTCACGGCAACTCACTCCCTTCGTATCCCCTGCGGCCTCCCCACCTCGCTATTGGGACCCTTCCCTTTCCCTGCGCTTGTGAGGAGAGCACAACCGTGACAATGGGTATCCATTACTTGCGGTTAGAATCTCATGTGGTTTACCGATTAAATGTATCCGTCCCTGGTTAACTTCGTAACTTGAAAGGTAGAAAGTCTATTGCCGTGGGAAGCATGTCAATTGACGTGAGAAATGTGAGAACTTCGCTTCCCCATGCCGGGCTATTCAATTACAAAGGCTAACTCAGGAACAAAAGCACCCAGCACCCTGATTTTTGGGGTACAAGTATGATTAAACAGTACATGCACCTACAAATAAAAACTACAGTTGTAGCACAAACAGAACATGATGTTTTAATAAAGTATGTAAAAACTGCAGATTTAAAATGTAAGGCAGGGTGTATTCTGTAAGCCCGGGAAGGAATTCCTCGGACATACAGATGTGAGATGGGTGAATGATCTGGGGGTATTTTCATGGCTGCACTTCAAATGTGTCTCACTGATTAAGCGCCCCCCAGTCTAAAAAGTGTCAGGGATGAAAAGACCAAGAGACCCATAATGTATACACGGCCGGCATTCTGATGCATAACAGATGCCGGGTCATTGACACCTCTGGGCCAAATCTCAGACTCAGAGGCGTCAAGGTATGGGTGTAGCCCAGGTATGCTAAGTGGCATGGGTGTCAAACTGACCCGTGCACTTTGCACACCGGAAAGCATTTTTGCCCGGTCTTATGAACTGTGGGCAACACGGCTATTGGTGGGTTAAATATTTCCCACAAGGGGATTGGGTCCACATGTTGAAGATAGCCTTGGCCAGTCTATAACTGTGGCTCCCGAGGTATCCCTGGTGTGATTCCTGATCGTGACTGTTGTTCGTGTTTTTCAATCCATGATGTAATGACGCAAGACTTTGTTCCAGTACAGCGGCAACCGGTCCCGGAGAGAAGGGGTTAATAACAACATAACTAAGGATTTACCCCAATTTTTGGAATTCGTTAGCCCTGGTGACTCTTGAACAAATTCTAACGAATTTCAAGGAAATTCTTTGAGGTGGCTGAGATATTATATCAGCAACTTGCGATCTGGCCACGGACATTTAAATCAAGACTGCATTTCTTGCGCTTGCAGACAAAGGACAATTTATTTTGTTCCCTTATCCCAGTAAGTGTTGTTTTAAGTGTATTCTGCAGATGTCGTGTGTTTGTCTATTAAGAAAATAAATCACAATTTATTTTGCAACTTGTTTTTTTCAATCGAGTACCCAGAAATATAAAGGTGTTGGTAAAGTTGGTGACATCGTGACAATGCTCATGGGGTTGGCACAGGACAACCTTAGGGCTGCTAACACCAAGCAGAAGACTTGGTATGATCATAATGCCAGTAGCAGAGAATTCATCCCAGGACAGCAAATACTTTTTCTCAAGCCCTCCCGGGAGAACAAATTGATGGCTGCCTGGTCGGGACAGTATGCGGTACTCTGAAAGATGAATGAGTGCAAGTATGTTGTACAGGTAGATGCTGAGGCAGGAAGAAATAAGACCTATCATAAAACCATGCTCAAGGAGTACATAGCACCGAGTGTGGCATCAGTGTTGGCCATTTGTAGCCCACTGATGGGGGATCCAGCAAGCACTGCTCTGCCAGATCTCCTGGGGGAGGCTAGGCAGGGGGTAAAGTAGAGCAGGTTGAGATAGGGTCTCATCTGAGTGTCAGGCAGAGAGCAGAGGCCAGAGCTATGGTAGAACAGTATAGGGCTCTTTTCACAGATAAGCCAGGCAAGATACACATTACAGATCACCCAGTGCCTACAGGGGATCTGAGACCTCTGCATAAGCACGCTTACAGAGTGTCAGCAGAGATTAAGGGCAGTATAGCGAGAGAGGTAGAAGAGATGCTGGCCCTAGTGGTAATTGTACCATCCCAGAGCTTTTGGGCTTGTCCGGTAGTCCTGGTACCTAAGAAGGATGGGACCACCCGGTTCCGTGTGGACTACCGGCAGCTCAATGCAGGAACAGTGTCAGATGCCTACCCATGCCCCGCATGGATGAGTTGTTAAATGAACTCGCAAAGGCAGGGTATCTGACCACCATGAATCTGAGCAAAAGTGTATTGGCAGATCCCCTTGACCCAGGAGGCAAGGGAGAAGTTGCATTCATTACCCCAAGTGGCCTCTATGAATAGCTAGTGATGACATTTTGGATGAAGAATGCACCGGGTACCTTCCAATGCCTAGTCAATCGTTTGCTGGAGGGTATGCAAGGGTTTGCAGTGGCATACCTTGACGATTTTGCTGTCTTCAGTAATTCGTGGGACATTTAGTGCATGTAGCTGTGGTGCTAGCCAGTATTAAGGAAGCGTTACTCACCTTGAAAACCACCAAGTGCTTAGTAGTGATGGCAGAGGTACTGTACCTAGGGCATAGTGTGGGTGGCGGGCATCTTAAGCCAGAACCAGCTAAGGGGGAAGCAACAGTGAAGTGGCCCATTCCCAAAACCAAGAAGCAGGTTATGGCTTTCTTAGGCACCGCAGGCAACTACAGAAAGTTTGTCCCTCAGTATAGTGCCATTGCCAAACCTCTGACTGACTTGACCCAAAGGGACAGTCCATGCTGGTAGTCTGGTCTCCTGCCTGTAAGGTATCCTTTCAGGCATTGAAGACTGCACTGGCCAGTGCCCCTATTCTTGCTGCACCAGACTATGCAAAAAAGTTATTGGTGCAGACTGATGCCTCTGATTATGTCATTGGTGCAGTACTCAGCCAAGTGGGGAGGAGGGCAGTGAACACCCAGTGGTGTATTTTAGCCGCAAGCTGCTGCCCAGAGAGGTGGCTTATGCTACCATTGAAAAAAAGTGTCTGGCCATATTGTGGGCTCTAAGAAAATTACAGCCCTATCTGTATGGCAGACATTTTAAAGTGTTTACAGACCATAATCTGTTAAGTTGGATACAGAGGGTGTCGGGGGAAAATGCTAAACTCTTGCGCTGGAGTCTTGCCCTACAGGAATTTGACTTTACTATCCAGCACAAGAAGGGCAGCGAGCATGGCAATGCTGATGGCCTTTCCCGCCAGGACAGACCTCATGAACTCATAACTTCAAGAGCTGGCAGGCCAGCCCAACCACCGGATGAGGTGGTCAGGGCAGACCCTGCGCTTTGAGTGGGGGAGGTGTGGTGATAGTGGGGTTAATCAGGCCATTAATAAAGGTAGTATGTATTACCCTGATGTTTTTGCCCCTGTCCCAGCCTTCTTACCCCCAGTTTACAGCCTATTCCCTGCCTGCAGTAATAGAATTGCATACAAACTATGCTATTAGCTGTTCAGGCACAAGATGGCATTTTGAGCGCTGAAGCCAGCACTGATTGAGGAAGCGTATCTGTATACTGGAGGTCTGTTTGAAGCATAGGTATCCATTTTCAAGCACTCAACCTCGTAACCGCAAGTTCAATTGAATAAGTGGCTTGCGGTTAGATTTGAAATGGTTTTTCAACAGAATGTGTCCGTACCGTATTAGTTCGCGTAACTTGAAAGGAGGAAAGTCTATTTCCGTGGGAAGTTGGTCAATTGACGTGAGAACTAGGTGAACTTGGTATCCCACAAGAAAGCCTTTCAATTAAGCGGGCTAACTTGCGAACGGAGACAGCTCGCACTCAAATTTTTGGAGTGCAAGCCCAAATAAAGAAGTCAACCCACACACTTATAAAAATTACAGTAGTGATCCCCCAGAACATAATGTTTTAATAAAGTGTAAAATACTGTAAGTTTTAAAATGTACAGGCAGGAACAGTTTTTTTCTGTAGACCGGGAAAAATCCTTTGGCATGTTAATAAGCTAGGGGTGAATGAGCTGAGGGTATTTTCCTTCCTGCACTTCAAAGAGGCTCCGCTAATTGGGAGCCTCTGAGTCTAGTGAAGTACAGGGATGAAAAGCCTCAGAGATCCAAAGTTTGAAAATGGCAGGGATGTTGCTGAGTGCCAGATCCCTGTACGCAGCATGAGTCATTCACACCTTGGGGCCAAACCCCAGACGAAGGGTCGCCAGATAAGGGGTGTACCCCAGGTATGCTAAACTGCATGGCTGTCAAGCTGACATGCCCTTTAAAAACCAGATAGGCTTTTTTGGCTGTTTTGCAAACTACGGGCAAATCGGATATTGGTGGGTTAAATGTTCCACGGAGGGGATTTGCCATGCATGTTAGAGATAGGTCTGTGAACATTATAAGACTGCCCGCCGAGCTATCCCCTGTGTGATTCATGACATATCCAAGCTCTGCATAAGATTCTGTTCGAGCACCGCGGTAGCGGTTTCAGGACGCAAGGAGTTAACAACATCACAACTAAGGATTTACCCCAAACTCAGGAATTCATTAGCCCTGGTGACTCCCGAACGAATTCTAATGAACTACTATGAAATTCCTTCATTTGGCAGAGATATTAGATCGGCAACTTGCGATCTAGCCAAACGGACTTTAAATCAGAGACTGCATTTCTTGCGCTTTCTTTCAAAGGACAATTGATTTTGATTACCTATCCCAGTAAGTGTTGTATTAAGTGTATTCTGAGGTTGTCGTGTGTTTGTCTATCAAGGAAATAAATGACAATTTATTTTGCTCTCCTTGTTGTGTTCAATCGAGAATTCAAAAATATAAAAGTGTTGATAAGTCCTGGTCCACCGTGACAAGTAAACATGGGAAGGATGTTGAACCAGAGAGTAAAAACCAAAAACCGACTATAAGCTATGCACCTGGATTTAAAACTGGTTAAAGGACAGACAACAGAGGGTTGTCATAAATGGAACTTTTTCAGATTGTGCTAAAGTCGTAAGTGGAGTACCTCAGGGATCAGTACTGGGACCCCTGCTTTTTAACTTGTTTATTAATTACCTTGAGGTTGGGATTGAGAGCAAAGTCTCCGTCTTTGGTGATGATACTAAATTGTGTAAGGTAATAGAATCAGAGCAGGATGTAATTTCTCTTCAGAAGGGCTTAGAGAGACTGGAAACGTGGGAAGGTAAATGGCAGATGAGGTTTAATACAGATAAATGTAAGGTTATGCATTTAGGATGCAAGAATAAAAAGGCGACTTACAAATTAAATGGAGATATATTGGGGGAATCCTTGATGGAGAAGGATTTAGAAGTGCTTGTAGACAGCAGGCTTAGCAATAGTGCCCAATATCATGCAGTAGCTGCAAAGGCAAACGATCTTATCTTGCATCAACCGGCAATGGATGGAAGGGAAGAAAACATTATTATGCCCCTTTACAAAGCATTAGTAAGACCACACCTTGAATATGGAGTACAATTTTGGGCTTGAATCCTAAGAAAATACATTATGGAACTAGAGAGAGTGCAGAGAATAGCCACCAAATTAATAAAGGGGAAGGACATTCTAACTTATGAGGAGAGGCTAGTGTCACGCCTGTATGCCCACAAACCTGGCAAGTCCCCAGTACTGAGGTGGGAAAGGTATTACACCACACACCCACAGCAGTGGAGCAAGCCCAGAGTGTGGTATAGCATTGCTGGGCCTGTTGAAAGAGTAGTTAGTTATACTTGCTACGTCCTTAGTAGTATGCGTAGGGATAGTCGTGTCCGTGTGCCAATGTCCAAGGGTTCCAGAGGGTAGAGTCGTCGAGGTGCAAAGCCAGGTCCAAGGGTTCCAGAGAGCAACGTGGTCGAGAGCGTAGCAAGGTTCAAAGGGGTACAGAAAGCTTAGTAGTCCAGAACAAGCAGGGTCAAAGCCAGGGAAATCCAAAGGTTAAACAGAGGAGCAGGATACAGCAGGGACACAGAGGGAGCACAGCATAGGTCAGCACACAGGGAAACAGGAACTATGCAGAGCGAGGAAGAAGTGGAAAGACAGATATTATAAAGGAAGGTGCACCAATGACAGAGAGGGGAGGAGCAGAGAGAGAAGTGGGAGAAGATAGGGATAGGTCAGGAAGAAGAGAGGAGACAGAAGGGACAATCAGGGGAGTAACCGGTAGGGATTGGGAGGAGGAGTCAGGGTCGTGGCAGGGCAGAGAAAAGGAGCGTGTGCGCGCGCCCTCTGTAAGTTGAGGGTGCGCGCGCACAGGCTGTGAGAGCGAGATGGCCCGCAGGGACCGGGAGGAGGATGTTGAGGGCGGACAGAGCCCGGAGGAGGAGCGTGTGCGGGCGCCCTGCATGAGCAGAGGAGTCGCATGCACAGGCCGCGTCACCAGTCGCTCGGAGCGCCGCACTGCGGGAACCGGTCAAGAGGGAGGCAGAGGAGCGGAAGGGACTGCCAAGGATGGCAAGGTATTGTTTGTGGGTGCAGCGGGTGACTGGGAGCGGGGAGCGCTATTGCAGGAGCTCGGGGAACACACGGGTGCACTAGGTCTGCGGGGCATGCGTAGAGGAAGTGGGAGAGAGGTAGTAGGAATGGGACAGGAGTGGGACAGGGTAGAAGGTTTAACAGGAGATGGGACAGAGGGAGATAAGGAAGGGGATGGAATCCCCTGGATCGTCACAGATAGCTAAATAAGATTTATTTATATTAGAAAAGAGGCGTCTAAGAGGGTATATGAGAACTATATACAAATATATTCAGGGACAATACAAGGAGCTTTCAAATGAACTATTCATCCCATGGGCAGTACAAAGGACTCAGGCCATCTCTTAAGGTTGGAGGAAAAGAAATTTCACCAGCAACAAAGGAACATGTTCTTTACAGTAAGGGCAGTTAAAATGTGGAATTCATTACCCATTGAGACTGTGATGGCAGATACAATAGATTTGTTCAAAAAAAGGTTGGACATCTTTTTAGATGGGAAAGGTATACAGGGATATACCAAATAAGTATACATGGGAAGGATGTTGATCCATGGATTAATCCGATTGCCAATTCTTGGAGTCAGGAAGGAATTAATTTTTCCCCTTAATGGGGTTTTTTGTTTGCCTTCCTCTTGATCAATGAGAAAGTATAGATATAGGATAAAGTATCTGTTGTCTAAATTTAGCATAGGTTGAACTTGATGGACCTACGTCTTTTTTCAACCTCATCTACTATGTAACTATGTACTCTGTAACCAATACCGAGTGTATAATAAGGACACGGAGGGTATAATATTCTATTCCAATTTTGTAAATAGAAAGTGGGGCATAAATAGAGTTTAACGTGCAAATGTAAGAGGAAAAAGACGGAGGGGAGGACCGGGTGCAGATCCGCAGTACCTGACTATGAAGCAAATGATGAGAAGTAAATCCTCAGCGGCAAGTCAGCTGCAACTATGATAACGCCCGTGTTTAAGTATAGTTGTCCGGTGTGCAGTAGACCATGTTCTCACAATAATTCCCCGATCCCCTCTCCTCCTTGCCATGCGGTGCACCTTGGGTATGTGATCGGCGGCCCACTGCGGCGTCACTCCTATCGGCAGAAATGGAGCAAGGCAATTGATCAGAAGAACAGCCTGTAACTCTTGCGCTGCCAACGAGCAAGACAGTACCCGGTACTGAGTTGGGGAAGTAGCAAACCACGCACCCACAGCAGCAGAAGCGTGCCTGGCAGGCGGATTGTCAAACGTAGCTTGATCTGGGTTGGAAAGAGTGGGTTTGTCGATACTTGCCGAGGTCTTGGAGTATAGAGTTCAGAATAGTCAAAGTCCGTATAGCCGTGGTCTGGGGTTGGAAAGGTCTGAATAGTAAATGTCCGTATAGCGGTTGTGACGATAGCCTGCCACAGGCTATTACAGTGTTACACAAATCACTGGGTCTGAACTGGGACGAGTCTTAGATATGATAAAGTATATTTATTCCTTTGGATAGGTGAAAACATGAATAATACAGTAACAAGCAAGAAGTACACTTACGTTGGGGTTGGGGAATGAGAAGTATGAAGTATAGCAATTCTCTCGCAATCAGGTAGCATTCAGATGATAAATTGAAGACCAAGGATACAGGGTGGACATCAGTTTATAAACCTTTTGTGCCCTATCCTTAACATTGAGTACCGTGGATTGGTTTTCAATTAACTCTAGCCAGTGGTTAACGTGGGAACACTTTTTGACACATGCCCCCGGCTAGTTGGTATATGCGCAGTAGAGCTCTGGGTCCCATTTCTATAACCCCTCCTCTATATCAGGAATGCCAGCTAGTCTACCAAACGGAGTACCTGGCAGGAAATCCTTTGTTGTGAGGTGTGAAATGGAACACTTGAAGACTGCTCTGGTTTGAGTAGTCTCCAACCTCATGCTAACAGTGGAGGTGACAAAATCCTTTGAAACATACTCAGGTCCTAGACATTGGGTCGCCTTTCTGGCCATATGCTACCCTGGTATGCAAAGGAATTTCCTCTGGGTTTTACCCATATCTCGGAATACAGTATGTTGGATAAAACATAAACATATTAAAATATCCAGTTCCTTTGGGTCCAGCAGGTCCAAACTTCCCAGTTCTCAATGCCGTAACTGGGACACCCTATGGTCCAATTTGCGACCTGCTACGACCTGGGAAACCGGAGATACACAAATACACTTAAAACCGTTTTACATTTTAATACACAAATCTCCGCTGTAAATTAAATCACGGTTTTTCACTAAATCCCCATTGAAAACAACGGGCTTCGCCGCCATAGACTTTCAATGCAAACCGCCGCCGTTGGCGGCTATGGGAATCCCCGCCATAGACTTTCAACTGGGCGATGCCGCCGTTGAAGTCAATGGGAGTTTTCAGCCGTAGCCGGTCAATGGGGTTTGGCCGCCATTGAAGTCTATGGGAGAAATCCTGGACTTTCAAGGGGGTCCATACTCCGTCGGGTTGGTCCAAGCGGGTCAAGGATGGTTCTGCAGCGATGCCGGAGCAGTGGCTACAGATACCCCAAACCCTGATCCGCTGGACCTCCGGAACCGGAGCTATGGATTACCAAATTTCAGCATTTGACACATAGCCGTTTTCCTGAGCTGTTTCTGCCACCGCCATTGGAACCTATGGCGCGGCCCGCTCTTCTCAGTTCGACCCTTATCGGGGGTCCAGGATACAGGGACCCGGTGGTGGTTGAGTGGGGGGAGGTCTAGGAACTAGGGACAGAAAGAATTTTATTCCTAGGGGCCCTAGAACTGTTTATTCCCACGCCACTTATCGTTAAACTTGACTTGTAAGTGATCAAAGCTCTCCTATTGAAAATGTATCCGCTTTGCGGTTAAGAGGTTTGGACGGCAGCCAACTCGTTCCTGGAAAGCTCGCTCGAGGATTTCTCCATTGAAGTCAATGAGCCCATTGACTTTCAATGGGAAACTGCCGCTCTCCCTCTTGGACGCCATCTGCTGGTCTTCTCAGGAACAGGATCCAACAGCAAGATTCGCCATTGAAAACATGGAGTCCCAATGGCGGCCTATGGGAGCCTGCAAAATGGTGCCTGAAAAGGCGGGAAAATTACACAAAGGGCTATAATCACTATACAACTATTAACCCTTGTGCTCCAGGATGGATCCCAGTGTGTGTGTGCTGCAGACACGGATTAACCAGATGTTACAATAAAACAGGGGAAACAGGGGAATGCACATTTACATGTCATAACAGGAGTTGAATCACAGTTCTGGGTCTCAGCCCAGTTAACCCTTTGTCTCCCTGGTGAGGTCAGGGGATGGCCAAATGGGGTGTAACCCCTTTAATCCTGGGCCACCCCCTTTCTCCCTCTACAGCGGTGGTCTGGGTTGGAGAGATCAGCAGAGTCAAGGTTAAGCGGGGGTCAATAGCCAGAGATTCCAAAGACAAGCCGGGTCAGTATACGAAGGGTTAACTGCAAGAAAACATAGGAAAAGGAGCAAGGCACAACAGACGTAGGAGCTCAAGTCTACAAGGTGTGGCCTCCGTGAAGGCAAGGATTGGCTGCAGGAGACAAGTGGGCTAAACACTAGTACTTGCCACTGAGCTGGGGAACAGTGCACATCGTTACGTGTGCACGCCATGCGCGAGAGAAGCATGGCGCGGGTCTGAGGGTTCAGAGCTAGGCTCCATGGCACTCTAGAAGAGCAAAGCGTGTGCGCGCGCTCTGTAAGCAGTGCAGGGGTGCGTGCACTCGCTTGTGCCAGAGCAAAGGTCTGAGATAAGACAGGTAATGAGGGAACATGTTGTAAAGGACGTGTTCCTTGATTCCTTACACAGCCGCCCCGTATAAGAGCCGAACTCACCAGAGAAATAAGTGAAATAAAAAACTCTTTATTAAACTATATAAAATATATACTACATCCACAGACAAGAATGACCCTCCTCCCACACGTTTCACGCACCAACTGCGCTTTCTCAAGGAATGTAATGATAGAGAGGGGGAAGGGTACTATTTAAACCTTTCCTCCACTAATTACAATCAACATCAAACATGTGCAAAAAGTTAATAAACACACATTCCCAGCTAGCTCAAACTCCCACACCCACCACATCATGAATATATATTTATGTTAAAAAGAGTGCTACTGGGCATGGCAAATGTATACAACAAAAGACAGGGGTGCCCAATGCTACATCCAATTGACAAAACATATAAAGTAATACGTATAAAGTTTAAATATTTCAATAATAATGCTGCAAAGAACATGATCTACTAAGGTTGCTTCCCCTCATACAGATGTAAATGGAAGGGTTCACAGTGTAGTATAGGACCTGCATTAATTTTGGTTATACTTGACGTGGTATGCAGGCTTATGATGCTTTGGCCAAAGGGTTTAACTAAATAACCAAGTAAATATTATTATTATTGAAGTATTTAAACTTTATACTTATTACTTTATACTGTATGTTTTGTCAATTGGATGTTACATTGGGCACCCCTGTCTTTTGGTGCAAAAAGTTAATACTTAACAAAAGAGAGTTTCTTGGACATACTGTAATTGTTGATTTAAAGAAAATACAAAATGAATAATATAACAGGTGGATATGGTTAATAATAAAACTGACTGAGGAATGAAGGCATCTTTAAATATATATCAGCTTTATTAATTATTTGTTGTTTATCTTTATGTTCATTGAAAATGACCTGAGTTTTCTTTTAATATATTTAATATTTTTATAGTTTATCAAATTTTCTCCAATTCAATTTCTAGTAATGATTTGTCTCTTTGATCATCTTATCTAAATGATTTTTATATGTATTACTGTTTTCTCGTTTCACTGTTCGATTTATAAGGCTTCTTATCTTACATGTGTTTTTATATTTATTATGTGTTAATAAAGATATTTTTTGTAATGTGTAATATAGGTACTTAGACTAAGCAATATTTAGTAGCTAGATTTCACCTGTGCTAGCTACGTGCCTTATGTTATGAATGGTTAATTGGGTTTTATATCCACAAATTGTTGATCACTATAGGGTTTATTTGCTACTAGTTTTACATCATCAACATCCCTGACAAAGTAGAGTAATCTATGAAACGCGTAGGATTGTATACTATTGCGGCAATTAGCACTGTGTTCCTGACCCCGTTCGAGCTACTTGCAGGACATTGCTGTTTACTGTTTCCTCGCTCCTTTGTGAACGTCTCCACTCCCCACTGCACCATTATTTATACGCCTCTCTCCCAACAACTTCTTTGGGAGAATAAAAAAACACCCACACAAATCCTCTATTCACATCCTCTATCTACAGCTGCGGCCCCCTTAATCCTAATGCGGCCGCGGGCACATGCAGTATATTTTCTTTTTTCCCGGAATATGTTCTGGTATTTTAGCGCTCGTATTATTAGCATATTATTAGCGCTGTCTTCAATACTGCAATACCGTCTAAAAACTCAGGTAGGCATTCGCGAGCTTTTGTCTTCAAAGTCTAATACTGCAGCAGTTCAACCTACGTCAGTACACAGTGTGTGTGCAAGCGCGCAGTAATTGTAAATTTGCATATTTATACATGCATGTACAGTACTGTATGTCTCATTTGAACATAGTTGAAACGCATAGGCGTGTACTGTAACAGTATCACATTTCGGCGTACACAGCGCTCTCCCCTCGCTCTCCCCCGCACAGATACAGGCTAATGTACTGCACTGCTGTATTTCAACTTCTTCTCTTATCTACAGTACACCTCTCCCACACCATTCCTTTGAATGGATGGCTTTCTGTCTTCAATCACATTCCTGTCATCACATTCCTGTGTGTATAACATACAGTGCAGTGCAGAGCATAGTTTTATTTATTCTTCTGTGTTGATTATTAATGCTCATTGGGGGGAAAAAAAGTTCAAGACTGA
>WSYH01006201.1:0-23904 GCA_036426205.1 Ascaphus truei
CACATATACACACACACACACACACACACACCACCTCTCCCACCCCCTATCTTAGGTTTAACCTATTATCCAGATCACTGTTATGAGTCCAGAAAATCCAAATGGCACTTGCTGTCACCATTAGCGCTTTGAAAGCTGCCTTCCTGACCGGCCGACGAACAAAGCGCCATTTATTCCGAGGCATAAAGGAAAGCAGACTTTTATCAGACAAAGCGCCATCTGCTCATCCGAATGAATGTCACGGCACGTACTGAGCGATCCTACAGGAAAGGGCTTCAGGTGGCTGGGAAAGGATGTGTCTCCGGGTGGATGTTGGACTTTCAAAGAAGATCTTTGCTGTGATGGATATTTATTGAGCTACAGGGGGAAATCAGCAAAGCGATTATGCAGCAGATGTTACCAAACTCTTTGTCCTTAATTACCTGTTTGCTCGCTAGACTGTCCTAACGAGTGCCATTCCGAGGAGTATAATGACACATCTTAAACAGGCCTCTAGCATCAGCCTGGGAGGGATGGGCCCACAGATCCCATCCGTCTTGTGATTACGTTACTCCAGTCAACTAAAAGTCACGCCAAGGAAAATGAATCTGTTTAATCAGGGCCCAGAAAATGAAGCCAGACTTTAAAGGTGCTGTTCTCTTCAATATGACCTATTTGAAAGTGAGCTCCATGTGATATAGATTACAGTACGTATTAACTCTTTAGTAGCAAACTAGTCACTAGCTGACCAAAAAGTGCTACACAGGGGTTAATATAAACCTAAAACTACACTACCTAGCCCAGTTGGCTACCTTAGCGAGTAGTAAAGCACAGCCATGCAATGCTTTACTAACCGCTAAGATAACTAAGGGGTTAACCCCTCCTGCCTCCCGCTACCACCCCCCCCCATCCACCCCCCAGGAGGTCTAACCATTAACCATTCTCCCCGGGGCAACTACCCCCATCTCCTACCCCCTCTACGTCCAAAAAAACACCCCCTCCCACCACCACTAACACAGTAATGGGCAGTAGCCCTATTAGCTAAATGTGGAGGATAGGGATACTGCCCTAGAAAAGCATTAAAAAAAGTAAATTTAACTAATATTACAATAAAATAAGAACATAATCAAACTAGCTTTTTAATCCATTGATTGTCACGGTGGCTAACTAAGCACTCAATAAGGGCATAGATAGCCACATTGGCAGTCACTGGACACCCGAAATAAATAAAGGTAATACTTACCCCTGTCAGGATGAAATCTGTCCTCCTTACCCTTACGGGAACCAGCAGATAATTCCAATAAAAGGGTGATGCCCAACCATCAATAAAATAAATAAATAATCCTAGCCTGATGGCCAATTAAAATCCATATTTTGTTAAATGTATTTTTTTTAATGCACCTCTAAGAGGAATATCCCTATTAAACATATTTGGCTAATATGGCTATTGTCCATTACTGTGTGTGGTGGAGGGGGGGTAAGGTTTTTTGGGGAGTAAAGGGGTTGGGAGATGGGGGTAGTTGCCCTGGGGAGGGTGGTTACTGGTTAAGCCTCCTGGTGGGGAGGGGGGAGGGTGTGGTTACTGGTTAGGCCTCCCGGTGGGGGGGAAGTGTGGTTACTGGTTAGCCTCCCAGTGTGGGGGAAGGGTGGTACTGGTTAGGCCCTCCCGGTGGGGGGGAAGGGTGGTTATGTTTAGCCTCCCTGGTTTTGGTTACTGTTTAGGAGGCCTCCGGTAGGGGGGGGGGGTGGGGGGGGGGGGGGGGGGGGGGGGGGGGGGTGGGAGGTAATTACTGGTTCGCTCCTCCCGTGGGGGGGAGGTGGTTGTTACTCTGGTTAGGCGAGGATAAGAAGGCCTCCCGGATGTGGGGGATGGTGTTACTGGTTAGGCCTCCCGGTGGGGGGATGGGGAGTTGCTTTGCCATGCACTGCTTTACTACCCACTAAGGTGAACAAGGGGGTAGGTAGTGTAGTTTTATGCATATATTAACCACTTTGTAGCCCTTTTTGTGGTTAGCTAGTCATGAAAACCCCATGTCTAGTCGACCCATGGGCTACACAGGGGTTAATAAGTACTGTAATATATTTAGTAATTGTATCACCTATTTGGCTTAGCCTATCTTGCCTATGTATATATTGGGCATTATATATGTAACAGTGTTTCCCCCACCGGTGGGTGATTTGTCCATTACTACGGTATATGGTGCATATACCTGCTGGTAACAGGAGGGCTGAGTCGTCCACCAATGGTAGTGGGGACACAGGACCAGGCTTCTGGGGTTCATTCCCCACAAATCTCTTTAGCAGTGCAGCGCCTCCATCTGCCGTAGGCTCCAGGAACTGAAGGTGATCTCCCACGGTAGAACTTATTACTTGTCCCCCCAGTAAGGTCACGCATCAGGCAGGAGGTATAACAGGAACGTTTATTCACTCTGTACAGCACAGTTACATGGCAGGCTTCTGCCCGATGCTGTACTCTCAGCTCTCACTGAATGATGATCCCTGGACCGTCATTACAGGCCAAGGGTACCCGCAGCCGTCCTAGCTCTTCTCCACCTACCTAGCGGAGGCAGAGGTAAGGTACACACTCACTCTCCCCCGGGAGGGAAGAGCACAAGGGAAGGCCCCAATATCAGGCTCCCTTTTGTATGACCTCCCTTTTGTATGACCTGCCTTCCCCAGAGGGGAAGGACACTCCCAACTTTAAGGCGGTCCTGCCCTTAAGTACAGCCAGGAGGCGGGCACCCCTTTGTCCCAGCTACAACAGGATTTACCACCCTCTGCTGTCACTCAAGTGCAGTACCAAACTACCAACTACTGACAACCTGATTGTACCATGATGTACTGCCAGCCCTAGGGCAGAATAGTAGCTATCAGGTGACCTGGCTACATATACACAGGAAAGACAAGGCTAACAGCAGCCAGGAGTTGGGGATAACACGTCGTTTATAGTTTTTGAAGCAGGGGGTCTCCGGAGCTGAACCCTATTCATTTCAGACCCGAGGACCCCCTGCTCGCTGAAATACTTACCTCAGTAGAGGGTGCCGGTAGCCGCTCCAGCTCCGCTCGCAGGGATCCCGTAATGGCGCAGTTTCAAAGCTTCCGCACTCTGCGGGCCAATAGGACGCCATGTCATCATCCAGCGCGACTTCCTATTGGCCCACATGACCCAGGGCTTTAAACTTTGCAGAGTTGCCGACACCCCCTTGGGAGGTTTGTACCTCGGGAATAAAACTGCATTTATTTTAGCTCCGTGGACCCCCTGCTTCCCAAAATACTTACCCCGCTGGGGGCCGCCAGTTATCTCCTGGTTGTTTTAAATCGTGCCGGGCAGCGCAGGCCTGTAGGAAGCCACAGATGACCTCGCAGCTTCCGATTGGCTAGCGTAAGGCGGGAGATTCAATCTCAGTTTTGTTTCCGCTGGACGGGAGGCTCCTGCCGGCACCTTTTCCCCGATAAGTATCTAGAGAAGCAGGGGGTCCCCGGAACTGAAATGAATGCTCTCCAGTTCCGGGGGACCCCTGCTTACGATCCATGTAAAAAAGAGGGGGGGGGGGTCACCAAGAAAAGGTGCAGGCAGAACTGCTTGTTTAACCGTTTGAGTGCAGGACGGGGCCATAGCACAAAGTCCTCGGGCCAGCTCCTCAGGAGAGATCACATGAGCGTGACATCATTGTTGGTGCGATTGGAAGAGAGAGGGTTAAAGGACTTGAACCAACCTTATTTTTAATGCTTTTTCCTAAGCAGTTTTGATTTTTTTTTTTTTTTTAAAGGCCCAAAACCTGCAGTAGAGTTTCCATATGGCCACTGCCGGTGTTTATTCTCACTTTGTCCACTCCACCAGGCAGCACAGAGCTGTTTTCCAATGCAAACTACAAAGGATCTTATCTAAACAAAAAGGTTTTCACTTCACACGATATGGTTCTTGGATGTCTATTAATGTCACTAAGGGCCCTATGCAGAGAGCAGCGTTAGAAATAATTGGAGAGTTTAAGAAAAAGTAGGTTTAATGGAGAGTTTTATTCTCCATATGCAGAAATGTGCGAAATCTGCAATTGAAAGCATGAATGCGTGTGTTGAGTTTAAAATGGAGAGATGCGCGCTGCAGAAAAGTGTTTGAAAAAAAATCGCGCTTTTTTTTTTATTTTTTTTCTATGGCCGGCGAGCTCCTGCTTCTTGCCAACTTTTGTTGGCAGAGGAAATTGTAGAAAATCGCGCCAATAACAGCCGCTAGATGGCGATCGCGCCTTTCTGAATTTGGATATTTTTAACACTGGCGAGATGTAGGTTCCCGCCAGCCGCGCGGCGAGATTTATAAATAGAAAAAAAAATGGCGCGTTTTTCCTACCTCGCCATTTTCTGCTGTTTTCTGCGCGAATTTCACCAAAAAATGGTGATATTTGATATAGCGCTGCTCTCTGCATAGGGCCCTAAGTGAGAGGGGCCTTGCCAACCCTGGTCTCATTTTTATCGTTGACATTTTTTATTGCGTTTTCCATAACAAAACATATTACATTTCAACAAGACCACAAAATACCAGTTTGCAGTGATTACAATATTCCTTTACATTTAACAGTGCAATAAACCAGTAAATAATATATTAAAATTACATATATTTTAAACAATGACAAACACAAAATGAAATTACATTTTAAATCGATGAGTCAGTTCTATCTGCATTGCATCCTTTCCCTCTGTACCTTCCCCCCTCCCCCCCCCCTTACCCACAGTTCCTTTTGTTGTTTCTGTGCTATAGGTCTTAGCCTTATCTAGCGATAACAGACATTAGATATTTTATTCTTTTCTCCCTGTCACGGATACTCACTGCAACCTGGATGTAACGCGTAGCTCACCACAAACGAAGCACGGTGCTGAGGTAGGGAATTGGTTAACGCCGACCCACAGCCACGCGGGCGCGCCTAGATTTAGAGAAGTAGTTCAAGCCAGGTCAGGGTTATAGATTGTAGAATAGTATAAATACTTGCCAGGTCTGGAGTGGAGAGTTACGGATCGTCGGAGTGCGTAGCCAAATTTGGGATTGGAGAGTAGCGGATCGCCGGGGTACGTAGCCAGGTTCAGGATAGGAGAGTATCGGATCGTTGGAGTACTTAGCCAAGGTCAGGACTGGAGACAGGAGATTGGTCGTTCGTAGCCGGATCAGGAGAGGAGAGGTGCGGAATCCAAGAGACAAGAAGGGTCAGGCAACAAGAGGTTAATCAGCAAGGCAAGGTCACGGGAACTGGAATGCAGCAAGGCACGGCGTCACACTAGACTATGGTCAGCAAAGAATGAAGGCATCAGCAAGGTATATAAAGGCAGAGCCGCCAATAGCCAGCCAGGGTGGAACCAGGAAGTAAGCACCGATAGGCTGCTGGTGCACACAGTTGTGCCCTATGATGCAGCCTAATCGGGGATGGGGGTGGAACCGATCGCGCCGGTTCTGGATATCCTTAGAGCAAGATTGGGTATGATCAATCGCGCGCCGACACGCGCGTATCACGGTCAGGGGGCAGAGCCCGAAGCGCGCGTCACTCCCACACCGGTCCTGTCCATCACCAGAGCAGAGGCAGGACCTGGAAAGCGCGTCACCGCATGCGTCAGAGCGGGGGCGGAGACAGAATCTACGGACGGGGAATCTGACCTCGCCAGATCCGTGCGCGTACTGAGACCACGAGACCGCGCAACCTGAGTGTTGTCACGGAAGGTTTGTTGAGGTGAGGAGACGGTCTGCGACTGCCAGGATGACAAATCCTCACAGTGGACTGAACTGCGGGGCCGAGGTGGGGAATATATAGAACCACCGCACGAAGCCACAGGGGTGGGTCCGGATTGCAGGGTCGTGAATGTAGCTGGGTCAGGATAGGAGAGTGGAGAGGGTGGCGGGTACTTGTCTATGGTCCGGGATTGGAGAGCGTAGAATGGTCGAGATCCGTATGCCGTAGTCGAGGATTGGAGAGCGTAGAAGTCCGTTAGCCAAGCCAAGGTTCAGGGGAACAAGAAGAGACAGGTCAGGTACAAGCAGGGTCACGACAGGTATACGGAATAACATAGACAGGTTCTCAGGCTGCAAGTGAGCACGGTGCATAGAGAGGTCTATGCTCAGCAATGGCCAGGGGGTGACTGAAGCATACATACCGAAGAGACCCAATCAGGGAGAACAGGGAGGAGTGGCTCAGATATAGGTAGACTTCTGATAGGCTGAGGCAGGATGAAACTCAGGTGTAGCCACCCTGAGATTAGTCCAGGCATTCCCATAGACTTCTTAGTAAATACCACGACGGTTGGTGAACCGCCCGCATCACAACCTCTTTGTCCCTGTCTGGTAACATTTCAATAAAGGGATCCCATTTTTTAAATAGTGCTTCCGTTTTTAGCTCTTTATTGGTTTCGGTTTCCCATTTTATCTAGCCAGACATACACACCTGATCTCTCACACAGCTCCCTGCCACCTCTTCCCCTGTAAATGGTGTTAACCTTTTCATTTAACACTGACCTTCCTTAAAATTTTACCTCACAAATCAAGCATCCCAATAGCCTGCACTCATGGCCAGTGTTCGACAAACCTATACATTTGCTCGCCCTGGGCGAGTGGATTTAACCCCCGGGCGAGTAAATATTGGCCCAAGCAGCACACGTTTGGTACTAGGTGGCGAGTAGATTTTTTTGTGTGGCGAGTAGATTTTTTGGTGATTTGTCAACCACTGCTCATGGCTATTACCCCACAGTCACTTATACCACCCATTGTGACCAAGCACTGCCATCTACAGCACTTATTCCCTCCCCTGCTGTCTCTGTAAGTTTCCCATTAAACCTCTTAGATTGTAAGCTCTTCGGGGCAGGGATTTCTTTTCCTATTGTTTGATTTTGCTACACTTATTGTATAATTATAATTCCCTGTACTGTATTCTTTGTGAAGCGCTGAGTACACTTGTGGCGCTATATAAATAAAGACATACAATACAATACAATTGTGTTAAATATTTGTTTAGCATCTCCATGTTAGGGGGTATATCCTTTATAACATTAATGTTTTTCTGGCTGACAATAATGTAATTTCTACATTCTCTTTCTGTCCATGCTTCTCCTCCTTGCTTCTGGGTATATTTCTCCCAATCCTGGTCCCTGCCTTATTTCTACTTGCTCTCGTCCTCGCCTTCCACATGCAACTTCTACTCCTTCTGGTGTTAACCCCTCCAACCTCACACCCATTCCCTGCCACCCTCCCTCCTCTCTCCCTTTCTCCTGTGCCCTTTGGAATGCTCGCTCCCTTTCTAACAAGTTCCTCTCTGTGCATGACTTCTTTCTCTCTCACTCCCTGCTCCTATTTGCCATAACTGAGACCTGGCTCACTCAGACTGACTCTGCTCTGGAAGCTGCCCTCTCCTATGGTGGCCTTTCCTTCTCCCACACTCTGCGCCCTGGTGGCAGGGGTGGAGGCGTGAGTCTCCTGCTCTCCTCTCTCTGCCGCTTCCGAACAGTTTCTATTCTTCCCTCTCTTGCTTTTCCCTGCTTTGAGGTTCACACAGTCCAGATCTTCTCCCCTCTCCCGGTCTATGTGGCGGTCATCTATCGCCCACCTTCCTCTACTCATCCCCCTTCTGCCTTTCTCTCTCACTTTGAATCCTGGCTCTCTTTCTTTCTCTCCTCAGACTCCCCTGTTCTTCTCCTTGGGGACTTCAAGTGCCACATTGATGACCCCTCTCTCCCTTGGGCCTCCCGCTTTCTTTCTCTAACCTCTTCTTTTGGCATTCAACAGTGGACTGAAGCCAGCACCCACAAGGATGGACACTACCTAGACCTGGTTTTCACTAAAAACTTCTCTCTCTCCGACTTCTCCATTTCCCCTTTTCCTCTCTCTGACCATCACCTCATCTCATTTTCTCTCTCTCGCTTCTCTCCATCTCCATCTCCATCTCGCCCTCGTTTTTGCAGAAACCTGCGCTCTATTAACCTACCAGCTCTTGATTCCACTTTACGCTCCTCCCTCTCCTCTCTCAGTTCTGCTTCAGACCCTGACAACCTGGTCAGGAACATACAAGCAATGGGGGAGTGTGGGATTAGAAAAACATACAAGAATAATAAAAGAACAATAAAATTCTGTGGTTACAACATATCTGGGGTTGGTGAAATTACTGAATACACTTACACGGCCATGTGCAAGTGGACACGGTATATGGTTTCTTTAACAATTCCAGTCACTTCCAACATCAGGTTATGGTGGTTCAAAGGGTTTTGAAATAAATATAAATATATCTATAGCTCACACGGCCGAGTGTGAGTCCTTGCAGGAAATTGGTAACTTTGGGGTTAAATTAACCCATCCCATCTCCCCCCCGTTTGGACTCTTCTTCAATTGCAACCAGCATGGGGTTCTAACCCCGGTCTTGGGCATCAGATGGGGACTCTCCCCATGTTGGTAATAGGGGAGGGTAGTTGGAGAAAGTGAGGCACGTTGTCAGTGGGGTTTAAACACATTTATTAGTTTAAAAGCAATTGATAAAACAGGACTCACATACATACATAGAGGTTGGACCCCTGGCCTCCTCGTGCTTCCAGGATACAGTGTAAGCAGCCGTTTTTGCCGATCACGCTGTCGTGATGCAGGAAAAAAAAAAACCTTTCCTCCTTGGCTGCAATGGCTGCTTGGTCGATCGGCTACGGGAGCCCGTTGGGTCAATTCACTGGGACTTAGAGCTACGCGTTTCGCCGAGTCATCGGCTTCCTAGCCTGAGGAAGCCGATGACTCGGTGAAACGCGTAGCTCAAGTCCCAGCTGAATTTGACCCATGTTTTGCGTGGCTCCCGTAGCCGGATCGACCAAGCAGCCATTGCAGCCAAGGAGGAAAGGTTTTTTTTTTCTCCTGCATCACGGACGCGTGATCGGCAAAAACGGCTGCTTACACTGTATCCTGGACTGCACGAGGAGGCCAGGGGTCCAACCTCTATGTATGTATGTGAGTCCTGTTTTATCAATTGCTTTTAAACTAATAAATGTGTTTTAAACCCCACTGACAACGTGCCTCACTTTCTCCAACTACCCTCCCCTATTACCACCACTGGGGAGAGTCCCCATCTGATGCCCAAGACCGGGGTTAGAACCCCATGCTGGTTGCAATTGAAGAAGAGTCCACACTGGGGGGAGATGCGGATGGGTTAATTTAACCCCAAAGTTACCAATTTCCTGCAAGGACTCACACTCGGCCGTGTGAGTACAGATATATTTATATATTTATTTCAAAACCCTTTGAACCACCATAACCTGATGTTGGAAGTGACTGGAATTGCTTAAAGAAACCATATACCGTGTCCACTTGCACATGGCCGTGTAAGTGTATTCAGTAATTTCACCAACCCCCAGCAATATTGTTGTAACCACAGTAATTTTATTGTTCTTTTATTATTCTTGTATGTTTTTCTAATCCCACCTTTACCTTACAGTCTGCTCATATTATTTGACTCTCTGCCGTAGTGTTGATACTATGGAACATCTGCTTCTTCTCCTTCACATTCTCCAGACTCTTAGTTTCGACAGTCTAAGCCGGACCCTCCTTACCCAGGTGCATGCTTAACCCCGGCAGTCCGGGCAAATCCCGGGGCCGCTCTCCCGCCCACCCCTCCCCCTCCCCCCACCCCCCCGCACCCCTTTCGGTGGCCCATCTCTCTCTTCGCAGGCTGGGGATAGGTTGTGCGGGGGCCCCCTCATTAACAAATAATAAGAGGCATTGAATTATGTTGCATTTCATTTTTCCCATAAACCCAAGTGATCCTTTTAATTTTGCTAAATATATTATATATAAAAAAACCCTACATCAGATGTAGTCCATGCTCATTTTTCTTAATATGACCATGGTCGACTATAAAGTAGAATATCACGTTTTCATAGATGGCCCGAATAGCACAACATATCCCCCTAATTCAGCCGATGTATACTACATAAATTTTATATATCTATATAATATTATTTATATGATATCTAAATATATAATATTATATATATATCTATATAGGATATATATATAGACATCATAATACACCACACCCACACACACACCCCCACCTCTCCCACCCCCTTATCTTAGGTTTAAAACCTATATCCTTCACGTTTCTGAGTCCCACAATCCCATGCACTTGCTGTCACCCTTCGCGCTTGAAGCTGCCTTCCGACCGGCCGCACAAAGCGCATTTATTTCCGAGGCCAATAAAGTAAAGCAGACTTTTTATCAACAAGCGCCATCTGCTCGGCCGAATGAATGTCAGGCACGTCTGAGTGCTATCTACCGAAATGGGTCAGGTTGGCCTGGGAAAGGGATGTGTCTCCCGTGGATGTTGACTTTCAAAAGAAGATCTTGTGCTGTGATGGTATTTATTGACTAAAGGGAATCAGCAAAGCGCTTATGCAGCATATTTACCAAACTCTTTTGTCCTTAATTACCTGTTTGCTCGCTAGACTTTCCTACCGAGTTCCATTCCGATAGTAATAGGACACAATCTTAAGCATGGCCTCTAGCATCAACCTGGAGGGATGGCCCACAGATACCATCCGTCTTGTTATTACGTTACTTCCAGCAACTAAAATCACGCCAAGGAAAATGAATCTGTTTAATCAGGCCTAAAATGAAGCCAACTTTAAAGTGTGTTCTCTTCAATATGACTATTTAAAGTGAGCGTGCTCCAGTGATATGGATTACAGTACGTTAACGCTTTATTAGCAAACTATTCAACTATCTGACCAAAAATTGCTACACAGGGTTATATAAAACCTAACACACTACCTAGCCCTTGGCTACCTTAAGCGAGTATAAAGCACGAAGCCAGTGCAATGCTTTACTAACCTTCTAAGATATAAGGTTAACGCCCTCCTGCCTCCCCTACCACCCCCCCCATCCCCCCCCCAGGAGGTCTAACCCTTAACCATTCTCTCCCGGGCAACTACCCACCCCCCATCTCCTACCCCCTCTTACCCCTCTACGTCCAAAAACACACCCCCCGCCACCACCACTAACCCAGAATGGGCAGTACCCTATTACTAAATGTGTAGGACTGGATTACTGCCCCTAGAAACATTAAAAGAAATTTAAAAACTAATATTACAATAAATCTCGAACATAACAAACAACTTTAATCCATTGATTTCACGGGGCTACTAGCACTCAATAGGGCATAGATAGCCACAGTGGCAGTCCCTGGACCCCTAAATAATAAAGGTATACTTACCCACCCCGTCAGGATGGAATCTGTCCTCCTACCCTTACGGGAACCACAATTAATTCCAATAAAGGGTGATGCCCACATCAATAAAATAAATAACTAATCCTCCTGATGGCCATTAAAATCCCTATTTTGTTAATGTATTTTTTTATGCCCTCTAAGAGGAATATCCCTATTAACTATTGGCTAATATGGCTATTTCCATACTTTTTTTTTTGTGTGGTGGAGGGGGTATTTTTTTTGGGGAGTAAAGGGTTGGGAGATGGGTATTTGGCCCTGGTGAGGTGGTTAACTTTTCAGCTCCTGTGTGAGGTGAGGTGTGGTTACGGGGGCCTCCCGGTGGGGGGGGAATGTGTTTACTTGGTTGTCCCTCCCAGGTGTGGGGGAAGGTTACTGGTTTAGGCCTCCCGGTGGGGGGGAAGGGTGTTCCTGGTAGTCCTCCTGTTTGGTTCTCTGTTAAGGCCGTCTTAGGGCCACTCCGGTGGGGGGGATTGTAATTACTGGTTAGGCCTCCCGGGGGAAGGGGGGAGGTGGTTATACTGTTTATAGGCCTCCCTGTGGGGGTGGAGGGTGTTTAACGTTTAGGCCCCCGGTGGGGATGGGAGTTTCTTTGCCATGCCTGCTTTACTACCCACTAAGTAACAAGGGGGAGGTAGTGTATTTTATCTATATTAACCACTTTGTAGGCCCTTTTTTTGGGGTTACTAGTCATAAACCCCAATGTCGATTCCGAACCATGGCTACAGCACATGGTTTAAGTCTGTAATATATTTTGTAATGGTATCACCTATTGGCTGAGCCATCTGTGCCGATGTAGATATTGGGCATTATATCTTACCATTTTCCCCCCCGGTGTGTGATTTGTCCATTTACTACGGTATATGGTTCATAACCTGCTGGTAACGGAAGGCTGAGTCGTCACAATGTAGTGGGGACACACCAGGCTCCTGGGGTGTATTTCCCCCCACAAATCCTCTCTTAGCCGTGGCAGCGCCTCCATCTGTCTGCCTGGCTCCAGGAAATGAAGGTGATCTCCCACGGTATCACTTATTACTTTTCCCCTCCCCCCGTACGGTCCGCGCATCAGGCAGGCATGTTATAACAGAACGGTTTATTCACTCGTAGCACACAGTTACATGTCAGGCTTCTTTCTTTGCCCGATGCTGTACTCCTCAGCTCTCACTGAATTAGGATCCTGGACCGTCATACAGGCCAAGGGTACCTCACCCGCACACACGCCTCCAGCTCTTCTCCACTACCTAAGTGAGGCAGAGGTAAGGTACACACTCACTCCCCCCGGGAGGGAGATCACAAGGGAAGCCCAATAATCAGGCTCCCTTTTGTATTAAACCTCCCTTTTGTATGACCTGCTTCCCCAGAGGGGAAGGACACTCCCACTTTAGGCGGTCCTTCCCTTAGTACAAAAAGCCAGGAGGCGGGCAACCTTTGTCCCGGCTATACAACATGATTTACCCACCGCTCTGCTGTCACTACTCAAGTTCATTCCCACTACCAACTACTGACAACCTATTGTATACCCATGATGTCTGCCATCGCCTATGGCAGAATGTACTATCAGGTTACCTGCTACATATACACCGGAAAGACAAAGGCTAACAGCAGCCATGATTGGGATAACACGTCGTTTATTAGTTTTTGAAGCGGGTGTCTCCGGAGCTGAACGCCTATTCATTTCACCCGATACCCCTGCTCGCTGAATACTTACCCTAGTAATGGTTGCAGTTAGCCGCTCAGGCTCCGCTCGCAGGATCCCTAATGGCGCAGTTCAAAGCTTCCGCACTCTGCGGGCCACTAGGACGCCATGGTCCATCATCCAGTCGCGACTTCCTATTGGCCCACATGAACCCAGGGCTTTAAACTTTGCAGAGTTGCCGACACCCCCTGGGAGGTTTGTACCTCGGGAATAAAACGCATTTATTTTAGCTCCGTGGACCCCCTGCTTCCCAAATACTTACCCCCCCGCTGGGGGCCGCCAGTTATCTCCTGGTTTTTTAAATCGTGCCGGGCAAGCGCAGGCATGTAGGAAGCCACAGATCCCTCGCAGCTTCCGTTGGCTAGCGTAAGGCGGGAGATTCAATCTCAGTTTTGTTTCCGCTGGACGGGAGGCTCCTGCCGGCACCTTTTCCCCGATAATTATCTAGAGAAGCAGGGGGTCCCCGGACTGAAATGAATGCCTCTCCGTCCAGTTCCGGGACCCCTTCTTACGATCCATGTAAAAAAAGGGGGGGGGGTCACCAAGAAAAGGTGCAGGCAGAAACTGCTTGTTTAACCGTTGATTGCAGGACGGGGCCATAGCAAAAGTCCTCGGGCCATCTCCCAGGAGAGATCACATGAGCGTGACATCATTGTGTTTGCGATTGGAAGAGAGAGGGTTAAAGGACTTTAACACCTTATTTTTAATAATGCTTTTTCCTAAGCTTTTTGATTTTTTTTTTTTTTAAAGCCCCAAACCTGCAGTAGAATTTCCATCTGCCATGCCGGTGTTTTTCTCACTTTGTCCACTCCACCAGGCAGCCGCAGGCTGTTTTCAATGCAAACACAAAGGATTATCTAAACACAAAGGGTTTTCACTTCACACGATTGGTTCTTGGATGTCTATTACTGTCACTAGGGCCCTAGAGCAGAGAGCAGCGTTAGAAATAATTGGAGATTTAAGAAAAAGTAGGTTTAATGGAGAGTTAATTCTCCATAGCAGAAATGTGCGAAATCTTCAATTTGAGCATGATGCGGTTGTGGAGTTTAAAATGGAAGATGCGCGCTGCGAAAAGTGTTTTAAAAAAATCGCGCTTTTTTTTATTTTTTTTCTATGGCCGGCGAGCTCCTGCTTTCTTGCCAATTTGTGTGCAGAGGAAATTGTAGAAAATCGCGCAATAACAGCCGCTAATGGCGATCGCGCCTTTCTGAATTTGGATATTTTTAACACCTGGCGATGTAGGTTCCCGCCGCCCGCGCGGCGAGATTTATAAATAGAAAAAAAACTTGCGCGTTTTTTCCCACCTCGGCCATTTTCTTCTGGCTGTTTTCTTCTGCGCGAATTTCACACCAAAAAATGGTGATATTTGATATAGCGCTGCTCTCTGCATAGGGCCCTAAGTGAGAGGCTTGCCAACCCTGGTCTCATTTTAAGTTTACATTTTTTATATTGCGTTTTCCATAACAAAACATATTAACTTCAACAAGACCACAAAAATACCAGTTTGCAGTGATTACATAGTTCTTTACATTTAACAGTGTGCAATAAACCTTAAATAATATATTAAATTACATATATTTTAACAATGACAAACACAAAATAAAATCTTTAATCGATGAGTCAGTTCTATCTGCATTGCATCCTTCCCTCGTACTCTACCTTCCCCCCTCCCCTCCCCCCTTACCCACAGTTCCTTTTGTTGTTTCTGTGCTATAGTCTTAGCCTATCTAGCGATAACAGACATTAGATATTTTATTTCTTTTCTTCCTCCCCTGTCACGATATCACTGCAACCTGTATTAACGCGTAGCTCACCACAAACAAGCACACGGTCTGAGGTAGGATTGGTTAACGGCCGACCCACAGCCACGCGGCGCGCCTCATTTAGCAGAAGTAGTTTCAAGCCAGGTCAGGGTTATAGATTGTAAATAGTATAAATACTTGCCAGGTCTGAGTGGAGAGTTCGATCGTCGGATGCGTAGCCAAATTGGGATTGGAGAGTAGTGATCGCCGGGGTACGTAGCCAGGTTCAGGATAGGAGAGTTATCGGATGTTGGAGTACTTAGCCAAGGTCGACTGAGAGAATGGTCGTCGTACCGATCAGGAGAGGAAGGTGCGGAATCCAAGACAAGAAGGGTCAGGCACAAGAGGTTAATCACAGGCAAGGTCCCGGGAACTGAATGCACAAGGCACGGCGTCACACTAGACTATGGTCAGCAAAGAATGAAGGCACAGCAAGGTATATAAAGCAGAGCCGCCAATAGCCAGCCGGGGTGGAACCAAAGTAGCACCGATAGGCTGCTGGTGCACACAGTTTTCCCTATGATGCAGCTAATCGGGATGGGGGTGGACCGATCCCCGGTTTCTGGATATCCGTAGACAAGATTGGGTATGATCAATCGCGCGCCGACACGCGCTACACGGTCAGGGGGCAGACCCGAAGCGCGCTTCACTCCACACGTCCTGTCCCGTCATCCCAGAAGCAGAGTCAGGACCTGGAAAGCGCGTCACCGCATGCGTCAGAGCGGGCGAGACAGAATCTACTACTGGAATCTGACCTCGCCAAATCCGTGCGCGTACTGAGACCACGAAACCGGCCACCTGAGTGTTGTCACGAAGGTTTGTTTAGGTGAGGAGACGGTCTGCGACTGCCAGGATGACAAATCCTCACAGTGGACTGAACTGCGGGGCCGAGGTGGGGAATATATAGAACCACCGCCGACAGCCCCAGGTTGGTCCGATTGCAGGGTCGTGAATGGCTGGTCAGGATGGAGAGTGGGAGGGTGCGGTACTTGTCTATGGCGTCGGATTGGAGACGTAGAATGGGTCGAGATCCTATGCCGTAGTCGAGGATTGGAGAGCGTAGAAGTCCGTTAGCCAAGCCAAGGTTCAGGGGAACAAAAGAGACAGGTCAGTACACGCAGGGTCACGCACAGTATACGGAATAACATAGACAGGTTCTCAGGCTGCAATTGAGCACTGCTAGAAGGTCTATGCTAGCAATGGCCAGGGGTGACTGAAGCATCATCCCGAAGAGCCCAATCAGGAGACAGGGAGGAGTGCTCAGATATAGGTAGACTTCTGATAGGCTAGCCAGATGAAACTCAGTGTAAGCCACCCTGAGATTATCCAGGCATTCCTAGACTTCTTAGTAAATACCACACGGTTGGTGAACCGCCCGCACACCCCTCTTTGTCCCTCTTCTGTAACTTTCAATAAAGGGATCCCATTTTTTAAATAGTGCTTCCGTTTTTAGCTCTTTATTGGTTTCGGTTTCCCATTTTACTAGCCAGACATAACCCACCTGATCTCTCACCACTCCCTGCCACCTCTTCCCTGTAAATGGTGTTAACCTTTTCATTTAACACTGACCTCCTAAAATTTTACCTCACAAATCAAGCATCCCAATAGCCTGCACTCATGGCCAGTGTTCGACAACCTATACATTTGCTGCCCTGGGCAGTGGATTTAAACCCCCGGCGAGTAATATTGGCCCCACAGCACACGTTTGGTACTAGGTGGCGATAGATTTTTTTGTGGCGAGTAGTATTTTTTGGTGATTTGTCAACCACTGCCATGGCTATTACCCCACGTCACTTATACCCACCCTTGGTACACACGCCTGCCTCTACACACTTATTCCCTCCCCTGCTGTCTCTGTAAGTTTCCCATTAAACCTCTTAGATTGTAAGCTCTTCGGGGCAGGGATTTCTTTCTTTTCTATTGTTTGATTTTGCTACACTTATGTATAATTATAATTCCCTGTACTGTATTCTTTGTGAACGCTGAGTACCTTGTGTGCGCTATAAAATAAAGACATACAACAATACAATTGTGTTAAATATTTGTTTAGCACTCTCCATGTTAGGGGTATATCCTTTATAACATTAATGTTTTCTGGCTGCACAATAGATAATTTCTACATTCTCTTCTTGTCCATGCTTTCTCCTCCTCCTGCTTCTGGTATATTTCCCCAATCCTCCCTGCCTTATTTCTACTTGCTCTCGTCCTCGCCTTCCACATGCAACTTCTACTCTCTCTGGTGTTAACCCCTCCAACCTCACCCCATTCCCTGCCACCTCCCTCCTCTCCCCTTTCTCCTGTGCCCTTTGGAATGCTCGCTCCCTTTCTAACAATTTCTCTCTGTGCATGACTTCTTTCTCTCTCACTCCTGCTCCTATTGCCATAACTGAGACCTGGCTCACTCAGACTGACTCTGCTCTGGAAGCTGCCCCTCCTCCTATGGTGCCCTTTCCTTCTCCCACACCTCGCGCCCTGGTGGCAGGGGTGAGGCTGAGTCTCCTGCTCTCCTCTCTCTGCCGCTTCCGACAGTTTCTATTCTTCCCTCTCTGCTTTTTTTTTCCTGCTTTGAGGTTCACACAGTCCAGATCTTCTCCCCTCTCCCGGTCTATGTGGCGGTCATCTATCGCCCCCCTTCCTCTCACCCCTCCCCCTCTGCCTTTCTCTCTCACTTTGAATCCTGGCTCTCTTTCTTTCTCTCCTCAGACTCCCCTTTTCTTCTCCTTGGGGACTTCAAGTGCCACATTGATACCCCTCTCTCCCTTGCCTCCCGCTTTCTTTCTCTACTACTTCTTTTGGCATTCAACAGTGGACTGAAGCCAGCACCACAAGGATGGACACCTACTAGACCTGGTTTTCACTAACTTCTCTCTCTCCGACTTCTCCATTTCCCCTTTTCCTCTCTGACACCATCACTCTCATCTCATTTTCTCTCTCTCGCTCTCTCTCTCCATCTCCATCTCCATCTCGCCCTCGTTTGTGCAGAACCTGCCTCTATTAACTACCAGCTCTTGATTCCACTTTACGCTCCTCCCTCTCCTCTCTCAGTTCTGCTCCAGACCCTGACAACCTGGTCAGGAACATACAAGCAATGGGGGAGTGTGGATTAGAAAAACATACAAGAATAATAAAAGAACAATAAAATTACTGTGTTACAACAATATTGCTGGGTGTTGGTGAAATTACTGAATACACTTACACGGCCATGTGCAGTGGACCGTATATGGTTTCTTTAAGCAATTCCAGTCACTCCAACTCATGGTATGGTGGTTCAAAGGGTTTTGAAATAAATTATAAATATATCTGTACTCACACGGCCGAGTGTTGAGTCCTGCAGGAAATTGGTAACTTTGGGTTAATAACCCTCCGCATCTCCCCCCAGTGTGGACTCTTCTTCAATTGCAACCAGCATGGTTCTAACCCCGGTCTGGGCATCAGATGGGGACTCTCCCCATGGTGGTAATAGGGAGGGTATTGGAGAAGTGAGGCACGTTGTCAGTGGGGTTTAAAACACATTTATAGTTTAAAACAATTATAAAACAGGACTCACATACATACAGAGGTGGAGCCCTGGCCTCCTCGTGCAGTCCAGGATACAGTGTAAGCACCGTTTTGTCCATCACGCGTCCGTGATGCAGAGAAAAAAAAACCTTCCTCCTTGGCTGCAATGGCTGCTTGGTCGATCCGGCTAGCGGAGCCACGTTGGGTCAATTCAGCTGGGACTTAAGCTACGCGTTTCGCCGATCATCGGCTTCCTGAGCCTGAGAAGCCGATGACTCGGTGAAACGCGTAGCTCTAAGTCCACCTGATTTGACCCAACGTGGCTCCCGTAGCCGGTCGACCAAGCAGCCATTGCAGCCAGGAGGAAAGGTTTTTTTTTCTCCTGCATCACGGACGCGTGATCGGCAAAAACGGCTGCTTACACTGTATCCTGGACTGCACGGGAGCCAGGGGTCCAACCTCTATGTATGTATGTGAGTCCTGTTTATCAATGCTTTTAACTAATAATGTGTTTTAACACCCACTGACAACGGCCTCACTTTCTCCAACTACCCTCCCCTATTACCACCACTGGGGAGAGTCCCCATCTGATGCCCAAGACCGGGTTAAACCCCAGCTGGTTGCAATTGAAGAAGAGTCCACACTGGGGGAGATGCGGATGGTTAATTTAACCCCAAAGTTACCAATTTCCTGCAAGGACTCACACTCGGCCGTGTGAGTACAGATATATTTAAATATTTATTCAAAACCCTTTGAACCACCATAACCTATGTTGGAAGTGACTGGAATTGCTTAAAGAACCATATACCGTGTCCACTTGCACATGGCCTGTAGTGTATCAGTAATTTCACCAACCCCCAGCATATTGTTGTAACACATATNNNTAATTTTATTGTTCTTTTATTATTCTTGTATGTTTTTCTAATCCCACGCTCCCCCATTGCTTGTATGTTTCTGTATCTTTGTAAGGGCTCTGGATTAACCCTTTCCTGGGGTTGAAGCAGAAGGGAACTTCATGCTGGCTCAAAGCATCTGCCAAAGAGCCGTGGTTTAACTAACTGCCACATTGTAAGCACATCCTGTATATTAAGCTTAAGGTAAGCGCCAGGTTTTTTCCGATTGTCAACCTGGTCAGGAACTACAACTCTGCCTTATCTTCCTCTCTTGATCTTCATGCCCCGCTTTCTCTCTGCCGTCCTCGCCCTTCTAACCCCAGACCCTGGCTAAACTCCCACACACGCATGCTGCGTTCCTCCACTCGTTCCTCTAAACGCCTCTGGTGGAAATTCTCATACGCTCGCAGACTTCATTCACTACAAATTTATGCTATCCTGTTTCAACTCTGCCCTCTCTCAGGCTAAACAAACCTACTTTTCATCACTAATCAACACACACAAGTCTAACCCACGCCGTCTCTTTTCTGTCTTTGACTCTCTACTCAGACCACCCTCAGCTGCCTCCTCTTCTTCCTCCATCTCACCTCAGGACTTTGCTGACTTTTTTAAGGAAAAGGTGGAGTCTATACGGCAGAACATCCCATCTGTTGCCTCCTCCCACCCCACAATGCTTCCCAAATCTCATCCTGCCTTTCTTGACTCTTTTTCCGCTATCTCGGAGGAGGATGTGCCACTGCTGATCTCCTCTTCTCCCTCTACCACTTGCCCTCTTGATCCCATTCCCTCCCATCTCCTAAAACCTCTTGCTCCTTCTATAATCCCTATGCTCACACAGATCTTTAACTCTTCCCTCTACTCTGGTACCTTTCCATCATCCTTCAAGCATGCAACCGTTATACCATTACTCAAAAACAGCAAGCTTGACCCTACCTGTCCTTCTAACTATCGACCTGTCTCCCTCCTGCCTTTTTCCACCAAACTCCTTGAACGTCTTGTATTCTCTCGATTGCTACACTTTCTCAACACCTATTCTGTCCTAGACCTTCTACAATCTGGCTTCCGCACTGCTCACTCTACTGAAACAGCCCTCACTAAAATAACTGACGACCTCCACGCTGCCAAAGACAGAGGGCATTACACTCTGCTCATATTACTCGACCTCTCTGCAGCATTCGACACCGTGGACCACCCTCTTCTCCTTCACATTCTCCATACTCTTGGTATTCGGAACAAAGCTTTATCCTGGATCTCCTCTTACCTCTCCCATCGTACCTTCAGTGTCTCTTTTCCTAACACCTCCTCCTCCTCTATTAATCTCTCTGTGGGGGTACCCCAGGGCTCTGTCCTGGGACCCCTTCTCTTTACTCTCTACACACTCTCTCTAGGTGACCTAATCACATCTTTTGGGTTTAAATATCACCTCTATGCTGACGACACACAAATTTACCTTTCAACCCCTGACCTTACACCTGCTATACAGACCAAAGTTTCTGAATGCCTCTCTGGAATATCATCCTGGATGGCAATCCGCCGAATGAAACTTAACATGGCAAAAACAGAGCTCCTTATACTTCCTCCCAAACTTGGCCCTACTACCTCCTTCCATATTACTGTTGGAAATATGATCATTCACCCAGTAGCCCGCGCACGCTGCCTAGGGGTTACACTTGATTCCTCTCTCTCATTCTCCTCTCATATTCAAAACGTTTCTAAAACTTGTCGCTTTTTCCTCCGCAATATCACAAAGATACGCCCTTTCCTCTGTTACTCAACTGCTAAAACTCTGACTCAGGCCCTCATTCTCTCACGTCTCGATTACTGCAACCTCCTGCTGTCCGGCCTTCCTACCTCTCACCTGTCTCCCCTACAATCTATCCTAAACGCTGCTGCCAGAATCACTCTACTCTTTCCTAAATCTGTCTCCGCATCTCCCCTCCTGAAATCCCTCTCCTGGCTTCCGATTAAATCACGTATCTCACACTCAATTATCCTGCTCACTTTTAAAGCTTTACATTCTTCTGCCCCTCCTTACATCTCAGCCCTAATTTCTCGTTATGCACCATCCCGACTCTTGCGTTCTTCTCAAGGATGTCTTCTTTCTACCCCCTTTGTATCTAAAGCTCTCTCCCGCCTTTAACCTTTCTCTCTGACTGCCCCACACCTCTGGAATGCCCTTCCCCTCAATACCCGACTAGCACCCTCTCTATCCACCTTTAAGACCCACCTTAAGACACATTTGCTTAAAGAAGCATATGAATAGCACGGGATAATCATGGACACATGACACATAAAGCTTGGCCCCCTGCAGACGCACTTACTAGTATTCCCTCCTACTGTCTCTGTACGTTCTCCCTACCTACCAATTAGATTGTAAGCTCCTCGGAGCAGGGGCTCCTTCCTTAATGTTACTTTTACAGTATGGCTGAAGCACTTATTCCCATGACCTGTTATTTATATTATCTGTTATTTATTTGATTACCACATGTATTACTACTGTGAAGCGCTATGTACATTTATGGCGCTATATAAATAAAGACATACAATACAATACAATACACTTATTGTCCAAAAAGTAATCCTTTCTTTTACAGTACAATTTATCGGTGTAATGGACCAGATTCAGTCATCCAAAAGTGACCATATTACTTACTGCTGTCCTGTGCAAACTAAATGTGCTGGTTTTTAACAATGCTTCTATAATACTAGGTGTAACCCTCCCTACCCGGCTCCTAGGGAGATTACATGAGTGCGCAGTAAATGGCTACTCAGCATAGGTTACCTCATATAAGGGTGCTGGATTCAGGCGGCTGGGCGGTGAGATAGCAAGGGTGACAGTGATGGGCGCCAGAAACATTTGTAACAGTAGTACAACTCAGTGTTTATTCACATCCCGAAGCACGGGGACACGTCACACATGTATAACAGCGTTGTACGGTTTTTATATTCTCATGGTTACTCATGAACACGGTGCTTCCCTGGGTGCTCACTCTAACACTGACAGAGAGGTGTATTTACTTGGTTGTACGTCTTCAGGTATTGGACCGGACCCCCCTTTGGAATAACATCCATTGTACCCCATATTCTAAGGGCCCTTACTGTTATCCTAGACAGTTCTGAGAAGATACCAATTATATTCTGTTCCTAATCGGGAACTGCCACTTCCCTACTGATTGAGAATAAAACTCATATAGATCCTCCTTTAGAGCTGATCCGCTGACACCCGAGGACCCTCTGTGGCCTGTCTGTTTCTCCCTATGTGGTACCTGTGTGTCTCTGTTGGCCATATACTTGGGATCCTCGCTATGTCCCTATCTATAATAAAATAAATAAGGTGGGAGCTGATCTCTTCTATTACTTTATGGACATCAACCTTACCTACACTCCCTGAGGCTCCTCTCCTTTTGTCCTCCAGGAACCTCTCTTCCAGAATCTTCCTCCTATCCTATATACTCCCTTTTGACATCAGTATCCCTATGGCAACAACATATAATAACCTGCTATTAACCCCATACAGTAACTTGGTAACCCCATAGAAGGGAGGTTACACTAAGCCAAGGAGGAAGGTATCACCCCTTTGACAGTACTGTATATTTTCATTCTTGAAGGTGTAATCCCATATAGCCAGACAGCAAACAACCTTTTGCAAAGAATTTAAAGTTGGTTCTCTAAACAAATCTAACCATGCCAATAACAAATATTTGGCGGCTTTCCCTTTTTTTTGTGGAATTTATTTACAAGATTCATGTTTTAGGGCAGGGGTGCGAAAACTTCTTGAGCTGCGCCCCCTGCCCGGGAACCGCAGCGTTTGCACCCCCCTCTCCCAATGTCTCGGCGTCAAATTACATCGTGGGTCATGTGACGTCATGTGACCCCGCGGTGTCATTTGATGCCGCGTTGCCATGGCGACGCATTGCCGAAGACCCGTAGATAGCCGGCAAGTGAGTTACAGAGGCCTCACGCCCCCCCGGCATTTAATTTAAATGGGGAAGAGTGTGGGGCGTCTGTAACCGCCCGTGCCCCCCATACAAATTCTCCCGCCCCCCAGTTTGTGCACCGTTGTTTTAGGGGACTCTAAATGGGGGGAGTGCCTGTCAATTAAGTGTTTTCTTTATCCTTTGCCATCCCTGTCCTTATCATAGAACCAATAAAGAGGAGGGGTTTGCCTGTGCAAACTATTGTTCAACACACAGTGATAGCATCCAATCTTTTTCTTTTTATCTTTTTCTCTCTCTGTACTCCTCCCTCTACTCTCTATCCATCTCTCTCTCTACTCTCTATCCATCTCTCTCTGTACTCCTCACTCTACTCTCTATCCATCTCTCTCTGTACTCCTCCCTCTACTCTCTATCCATCTCTCTCTGTACTCCTCCCTCTACTCTCTATCCATCTCTCTCTGTACTCCTCCCTCTACTCTCTATCCATCTCTCTCTGTACTCCTCCCTCTACTCTCTATCCATCTCTCTCTGTACTCCTCCCTCTACTCTCTATCCATCTCTCTCTGTACTCCTCCCTCTACTCCTCTCTATCATCTCTCCTCCTCTCTCTATCCTCCTCTCTACCCTCCTCTCTATCCTCCTCTCTCCTTTCTCTATCCTTCACTATCCTACTCCTCTCTCTCCTCCACCCCCTCCTCTCTATCCTCCGCTCTCCTTTCTCTATCCTTCACTCTGTCCTTCACTATCCTTCTCCTCTCTCTCCTCCTCTCCCTCCTCCTCCTCTCTATCCTTCTCTGTCTATCCTTGTCTCTCTATCCAATTTTCTCTATTCTCTCTCTCTCTCTCTCTCTCTCTCTCTCTCTCTCTCTCTCTCTC
>WSYH01006201.1:25424-39580 GCA_036426205.1 Ascaphus truei
GTCTCCCACCCACCCAGTCACTGTCTCCCACCCACCCAGTCACTGTCACCCAGTCACTCTCTCCCACCGTTATTCACCCACCCACATTCAACATTCACCCACCCACCCACTGTCATTCAGCCATTCACCCACTCACTCACTGTCATTCACCCACCCACCATCATTCATCCACCCACCCACCATCATTCATCCACCGTCATTATCCCACCCACCCACCGTCATTCAACCGTCATTCACCCAGCCACCCACTGTCATTCACCCAGCCACCCACTGTCATTCACCCACCCACCCACTGTCATTCACACACTCACCCACTCACCCACTATCATTCTACTGTCATTCACCCACTCACCCACCCAGGCAGGCAGACACATGTCTTTTGTTGAAAATATAAAAATAAACAAGTTGCGCTCTAAAAGATATTTTTTCGTGGTAGGTGCGCTATGGGTTCGGGGGGGGGGACGCTATGGGTTCGGGGGGGGGCTGCTCCTTTCATTTTTCCTGGGCCCCATAATTTCTGTTGGTGGCTCTGCCTGGATCACTCGCAGTCCTGGGCTGTTTTTGGCATTTATGGCGCCGTACAGTACGTTTACGGCGCTATAAACGCCAAAAACAGACTCTGGGTGGACCAGGACGGAGGTGGGTGGATCGGGACGGAGGTGGGTGGGTGCCCCTGGCAGGCAGCTAGTGGTAGGCTAGCCTATGCTGCTACGCAGGAGGAAGCGTAGCGCACTGTCATTGGTAGCACTCGGGAGTGATGCGGCTCTCATTAGTAACACTACCTACCAATGAAAGCCGTCTCACTCCCAAGTCGGGACCAATCTGTGCCGCAGCCGGGACCGCCATTGCGCTGTGGTTATAAATTATGCCCCCCCCCTGAAAAAATTTCTGCGGACGCCCATGGTTATTTCCCAGGCCTTCTCTAATTTAGCACGGTGCGCTTCAACGTCAGTTTTGTACTTTTCGCGCGCTTTTTGTGTCAGTGTGACTATCCGTTAAGGCCTTGCGTCTGCCTGCGCCTGTTGCATTTGTGCGGCGTTCTCTGAGTCATTTTTAAGGAAGATGCTCACAGCCTCAACTCTTTGAGTGTGGAATATGTGTGTATATCGCAGGTCACCCATCTATAAGTTTCTTTCCATTCCATATCACGACACAAATTCAAAACCGCTGTGGAATCTTTAAGATATGACGGTAGTTTACTAACTAATGGTTGAAGAAAAAAGTCAACATATTGCGACAAGTTTGAAGTTAGGGACTGTATCCCCGATATGATTGGTCTACCAGGGGGATCCACACGTGCTTTATGCATTTTAGGCAAATGATAGTATATTGGTATTCTAGGGCTTTCTAGTTATAGAAAAGCAAAAACTCCAGATGAAATAATCAATCTAGATTGTGCATCATCCAGCATCATTTTCAAGTAGGGTCTTTCTCTAATTTTTTTTATAAAAAGCTGTATCTTGTAACAACTTAAGGGCTTCTTTTTCGTAGTCAGTACGATTTTGCAACACAGTACGATGCACAATCTAGATTGATTATTTAATCTGCGTCTTCATTAATAGCTACATCATCCACAGTGTCTGGGATTCCTGTTACTAAAAAGGCTTTATCCCGGTCTAATCTCACCAGGGAGCACCAGTCAGTTAAAATGGTGGCACTCATGGTGACAGAAAAACTACACAAAATGGCCACTGTCACATTTTTTTAATGGACAGTATCTGTAAATATCCCTATATGTTTTCTATATTACCTCTGGTGATTCAAATTGATTGTGATTTATATATGTGTCACTCTTTATATTTTATTAGTTATATATTTACTTATTCTATATTATTTGTATATTATATATATGAGATCTTTAAAATTGATTATCACTTATAGATCATTGAACTTGATACACAAAGGTGACATCATTTGTTATATATGTTCTTTCAAGAAGGGTTTTTTAATATTTCACATATATGCTTTTTATTTTCACATTTGTATTAGATCATATGCATACATACACTTTTTTATTTATATTTCTTTCCTTTTTTTAATTCATTATAATCATATATTTATATTTACAATTATATCTTAATGATAAATAATAAACAGTTAATAAGATATAATTGTAAATATAAATATATGATTATATATATATGAATATATCATTATTATTATTTTTTTTTATTATTCATTTACTTTTCATTCTTATCATTTTTTATTACATCTATTATATCTTCATTTCCTTTTTGGTTAATTTTAGATTAGTTTATTAGATATATGCTTTTTCTTTTTCTTTGATTTAGACATTTATGGTGTATGTATTTGTTTGTCTTTAACTAATATCTTTTTGTATTTTTTGTGTTTTTAAACATTTGTTCAGTCATGCCTGGGTAGTGATCAGTTGTGTTGATGTGATTTTTACCCTGTAGTCTTAAATCTTGCTGCGTTATACTTGACACTGTCTCTTGATTACCTAATTGGATTCAAATGCTGAGAGGGCGTGCATCTACATCAGATCACTATATTAACAGGCATTGAATGAACCTCAGTACTCTTTGATAAAGTGCCTCCACGGCGGGAAACGCGTCAGAGTTTTTTTTAAAATTGTGTGTCTGTCCATATGGCTTATATGCCCAATAAATAGTTCTTCATCATTTTTTTGCCTCCAGCCCTTTTGCTTTTTGCAGTGCTCTACTTTTCACTCCCTTTTTCGTATTTACCATTGGTATGGATGCACGCCTATCCGGTTCATGTGATACATAGCAGCTGTTTCATCATGAGGATGACCTCCAGAGCTGCATAGTGGATCCTGTTTAGCCGGTGTGAAGACGGGACTCCTTCAACCCCCCCTGTACACCACGAGAAGAAGATATCTGACGGAGACGACTATCGTGGAGGTGTAGATCGTCTGCCGGTTATCCATTAGCCGCCACCCCCTGCACGGTACCTGGTAGCATCTACGCGGGAGGATTTGCAGGCACCCGGTGAGACAGCTGGAGGCTCTGTGTTCACAGGTCTCTACCCTTACCCCCCGGTTTGGGCATCCCGGGTTGCCATCCCTGCGGTCCGAGGTAGGAGGTTCAGCTCTCTCGGATACAGATCAGTCGGGGGAGATTACCAACCAGCGGGCTTGAGGGCCATTCCGACGGAGTCCAGGTGAGGTGGTGGCTGCACCGGCTTTGCACCTTCATTGGCTATTCTGCACGGGCCACTTGCTTATTTCTCATACATACCGTTTTTTCTAACATTGACTGTCTTATATTGACTTGGCATCGCAGTATTTGTAGCATCAGTCTGGGGGTGTTTCTCCCATTTTTTCTCTCAGACATCACTTAGGACTTCCCCATGCATTGGAGAAGTGGAGAGGCTGGATAAATGAATGCATCAAGAAAAGAGGCCCAAGACCACAAGTCTGCCGACTGCCAAAGATAGATGCCACAGGTTACAATCAGAGTTGATAAGAGCTCCACCAAGATTGAGCTGCCCGAGATCAAGGATGCTGAACCAGACGCAGGTGGTCACCCTAGTGACACAGAAGAGAAGATCACACAACGCGTGAAAAAACTCATTGCCAAGTGAGTCAAAAAAGAGTTGGTAATAAGGAAAAATGAGCTTGAACGAGAAGTCCTCCGCAGGTTGAGGAAGCTAAGCACATTGTGGAAAGGCGTACTGAATTCGAGCACCTGCTTGATGAGATACCTGTATAGCCAATAACAAGGACTTGTCACCTGTGTATTCTTCAACCATGACTACTGTACATATTGTAGTCACGAACTAATACAGAGGTAGCAAGCCTCTGTAATTCATCTCCTGAGTAACAGATAATTGCCCAAAAGGTGAAACTAAAATTACTGGTAGGCGTAAAAGTCGCCTTGAGAAAAGAAAACCATGGAAATTTAGAGGCAGAATGTTGAAAGATGGAACTACCAGAGCCAGTAGTAGCTAAACCATCACCTGCACAACAGGAAGCAAACAAATGTATAAATAAGGAAACTAAGGCATCTCTTGATGAGAAGGTTCAGCTTCCCTCTGAAGGAAAATCAAAAGCAGAAGAAGTCTATAGCATTAAATAGAAAAGATAGAACATTCTATGAAAGTCGATGATCGGCTACGTCTGTGCTTAGTATGTTGAATGACAAAGAGAATGGAAAAGAGACTTCAGAAGAGAAAATTGTAAACCACATAAGGGAGGCCACCCCAGCTACAAGTTCCCCGATTGCCGGCAGAGCAAAGGAACTGTAGTAGTTAGCACAGAAGACATATAAGTGTCTAACACCACAAAACATGTGGTGGATGGCCAGTCTCAACAAGTCTCAAACTCTAAAGGTGCATTGATGAAAAAAAAAGTACAGAGCCCATCACCACTATTTGATGACTTAATGGACTGGAAGTCAAAGAAAAAAAAGGGAAGACTCAAATCCCAGTTTGTGAGGATCGGGCTTAAACCCGCCTCCATGACGTGTCTCGTGACGCGCCTTTCGCTGACAGGATCGTGCGCAAGTGCCATCCAATTGTTTTCAGGAGAAGAACTCCACCACAAGTTGACACTGACAGCAGGATAACTACTTCATGTATTTCACCTGCGGTGCTTACTCTGGCCCATGACGATTAAGTGGGCTGATGGCAATCAGCATTTACAGCCGTGCAACTCAGCATGGATTGGCTCTTCAATCAAGAGGCAATCATTACATTCAGCCTTGTGCCTTTCATCTTATTGGCTAACAGTCCTGTATATGCTCTCCGATTCCTTTCGCCTAATTGGCTGAGCATTGTAGTACTTAACCTGTGATGAATTGCTACCCACAAGCACCCCGCTTGCTGTGTCCTGCTTTGCCTTGTGCAATTCTGCTAACTTTGTCTTATTAGCAGAATTGTATGCTAAGTATAATATGCTAAGTACAGAATAGTATGCTCAACCTCGGCTTTGTACCTGGACTCCCACCTTCTCTTATCCACGACCTCGGCTTTGTACCTTGACTCCCACCTTCTCTTATCCACGATCTCGGCTTTGTACCTGGACTCCCACCTTCTCTTATCTACGACCTCGGCTTTGTACTTGGACTCCCACCTTCTCTTATCTACGACCTCGGCTTGTACCTGGATTCCCACCTTCACTATACCTCGACCTCGGCTACACATATCGACTATTCTACATCTCCAACCCTAAACCACGCGAGTATCAACACTATCCTACTTCTCCTATTCTGACCTGGCTACACGACTACGGATCTGCACACTGGACTCAGTCTCGCGGCTGCGGGGTTGGTGTATTCTAATCCCCACCTCAGCCTTCCGGTTCTGTTTGTGGCGAGCACCCATTACACAGCTTAACTGGGGGTTATCTGCCCTTCAACTGTATTATATCGACCAAGGGTTAAGGCTCAAGAGAGAGTGGAGGGATGGGCTTCTGCCGTGGGTAGCCCTAGCTATCCACAAACAGGGGATGAGTGTAACAGGGTGGATCTCCTATCATATAATGATGCAGGGGAAACCTGTTTACAGAGCCTGAGACAGCACTTTGGAGGTTAAATCCAAAGCAGGTTGACTTAATCAGTCTCCTCAGCTGGCTTGTTAAAGTCTTATAAAAAGCCTGTAAAGATCACTGCAAGGGACTCTCTGATCGAGGAAGTTCCCAGACTGGAATGCTCCAGAGAGACCACACTGCACATGGACTTTTCAACCCTTATCCCAACAGGAGGAAGCCAGGGGCCCAAAGGTAAAGCTTGTCTAGTCCTGACGTGTTATCTTTGGAAAGGAGCTTAGTCCCTCAATTTATAGATAGACTAAGCACTGTTGCAGTCAGCGCTCTAAAGAAGAACTAGGCCTGTTTATTTTTGTTCCTGTATACTTAACACAAGCAGTAGTTATATTGTCAAATCTTCGGCTAATTAAAGCCTATATGATTTTCCCTTAAAATACGTCTCCTGTTTTAAAACCTCTGCTTGCATCTCCTACAGTCCCTTTGGAATTATTTTGACAAATTTCATCACATTTCACATTTCCTTTCATTGTCTGTCTCCAAAGCCAGCAAACCTTTAGCTTGTGTTTTAGAAGCAGTTTTGTTTGCCAGCTATAAATAGGTAAAGTTGTGTTCTAACAACTGCAGCCCTCTCTGACAGAAAGCCTAGAGAGACCCGGAGAACTTGTTAAGGAAGACACAGCAGGGTGTCAGAAAGAAACAGCCCTAAACAGATGTATAAACCATGATCTGTACAATATGGAAGGAGATGTCTTAACACAGTATGTTCAAAGTGCTTTTTAATGTGGATCTGTGATTAAGATATGGAACAGTGAAGACATTATGTGCAGAATTTGCAAAATGACTGTCTAAAGCGATCAAACAATGTAGGACGGTATTTCCTATTGGCTATACAGCGCACCTTTTACACTTTGAAGTAGCAATTTGTGCTGACTAACTTCAAAATAGATTTTCATTTTTGGTTCCATTTGAAACTAGTGCTTCCATTCTCTTAAACGTTATTTTTAGTATGTGTTTACCATTTTCTATTCCTGAGGTACTGTGCCATGAAAAAACAATCTTCAAGGGGTGGATTAAAATATCACTGAAGAAGCCACAGCAGTTAAACAAAAAGATATCAAAAACCTTAGGATTTTTATGAAAATAAACTAGCAAATTACAAAATGAACTTCACTTTAAATGATAACCAAAGGAGATTGCTTCTTCAGAGATACAAGGAGAACTTGATATGTTATTTTCTATAATATATTTGATAAAAAAAAACAAGTAAACAAAAAATGAAAATAGCTGTCCCTGAATAAGTAGGTGAGTATGTACTTCTTTGATTAGATATGCCCATTCAGCATACACGCAACTACTCTTTGATACTCTTATCTGCATGTCCACATTCCAATTCAGTTGATAGAAAGTATGTTCACTGCACGGATGTGATAAGCTTGGGGAACCTGTATCAGATATGTTGATGAGTTTTAAAAATCACGCATCTCGTTTTCAATTCTCCTCCTCACTTTTAAAGCTTTACACTCTTCTGCTCCTACTTACATTTCAGCCCTAATTTCTCGCTATGCACCATCTCAACTCTTGCGTTCTGCTCAAGGATGTCTTCTCTCAACCCCCTTGGTATCTAAAGCCCTCTCCCGCCTTAAGCCCTTCTCATTGACTGCCCCACACCTCTGGAATGCCCTTCCCCTCAATACCCGAGTAGCACCCTCTCTATCCACCTTTAAGACCCACCTTAAGACACACTTGCTTAAAGAAGCATATGAGTAGCACCGTGGCTAATACTATACAGGCATACCCCGGTTTAAGGACAATCACTTTAAGTACACTCGCGAGTAAGGACATATCGCCCAATAGGCAAACAGCAGCTCGCGCATGTGCCTAGTCAGCACGTCCTGAACAGCAATACTGGCTCCCTACCTGTACCGAAGCTGTGCGCAAGCGGGGAGACTATAGAGCCTGTTATAAATGCGTTATTTACATTAGTTATGCACGTATATGACAATTGCAGTACAGCACATGCATCGATAAGTGGGAAAAAGGTAGTGCTTCACTTTAAGTACATTTTCACTTTACATACATGCGCTGGACCCATTGCGGACGTTAATGTGGGGTATGCCTGTACACGATACATAAAGCTTGGCCCCCTGCAGACGCACTTACCTGAAAGGCGTCCTAATGTCTCTGTACGTTCTCCCCACCAATTAGATTGTAAGCTTCCCAGAGCAGGGACTCCTCTTCCGAAATGTTACTTTTATGTCTGAAGAACTTATTCCCATGATCTGTTATTTGTGTTATTTGTTATTTTCTATGATTGTCACATGTACAGTAGTACTAATGTGAAGCGCTATGTACACTAATGGCGCTATATAAATAAAGACATGCATACATAGATACATAAAAGGGTTCTTTTACCATGTATTTATCATTTCATAGAACATGTTCAATATAGCCAAAGTAAGCTCCATGTTATCACAAGAATCTGTTCCAGTTATGGTTTCCAAGTATTGATTTCCAATAGAATAGCCGGGCTATAGTGACTCAGAATGCACCATACAGTACTTACTAGATTGTAGAGAGCGAGAACTGGATGGAAATATCATGACATGCTTGGTGCCAGATCGGCATAAATGCTTTTCTTTTTTGTAATTGAGCACATGACAAGGATGTCGTACTGAAATCATGCAGATTTTTTTCGAATGTCAGATTTCATGCTTCTTTTGAAAATGAGCATGCACACACTGTAGCATACATTGCTATGACAAATCAATGAAATTAATAAGATGCCAAGAAAGTGCAGCTTTAACAGTATAAATAAAGGTTTGGGGGACTCAGTAAGCATATGGATGTGCATCTGAAGGAGGTGCAAAACTTACACCTTGAGATCTACAGTACCTAATTATTTCAACACCTGATTATAATTATTCCCTTTAATTTAGCTGATAAACCCAGGATTTTACATACTTTTTCACATACCCTGACTCTTAATACATATTGATTGTCTAATTCATACATCATTTTCTTTCAAAAGACATGGAATAGGTTAATATAAACCCTATTGGATTTTTAAGAAAAGACTAGTTTTGATTCAAGAAAGTTATCATGGAAAAACTATGGATTTTCTGTAATTATCATTGGGGTTCACAAACTTTTTCTTGCCAAGGCGCGTGTGATGGAGGTGCGCGTGTGATGGGGGTGCGCGTGTGATGGGGGTGCGCGCGTGATGGGGGTGCGCGCGTGATGGGGGTGCGCGGTTTGCCTTCCTCTGGATCAATAAGTAAGTATAGATATAGGATAAAGTATCTGTTGTCTAAATTTAGCATAGGTTGAACTTGATGGACGTACGTCTTTTTTCAACCTCATCTACTATGTAACTATGTAACTATATATGTAACTATGTACGGGTGATCAGCACGGACCGCTGCTGTGACGGGAGCGGCAATGTCTGCTACACTTGTAGTAGGATAATAATTTCAGCCGTACTATGGTTTATTGATAGATCCAGAGCTTCTTTAAATGACTTTCATACATCCATGCAGTGTGATGTTGTTGAGGTTAAGAGGCTTTTCACTCTTGATCCATACAGATAATTCAATGTAATGACTCATATATTGGTAATCAATACTTTAACAAGGCTAATGATGGGAAAAGCAGGTCGAGGTTTCAGCTGAACGAGGTGGATAGAGAGACCTGTGACCGTATAGTGTCTGTAATAGAAACACTGTCACACTTAGTGTGAAGTATATAGGAAAACATTATGACCCCTATCACCTACTAACATCTGCAGCAAGAGTGACCGACTCCAGCCCTCAAGAGCTTTCAAAGGTCTGGTTTTAAGGATATCCCTGCTTCAGAACCACAGTGTTCCTTGATACAGAAGCCAATCCTCACTCTGCAATTGTTTAGAAGTCTGTAGATGTTTATATGTTTTAGTAATAAATCTCAGGTCGTGCTTGTAATTGGCGCTATTTTTACAGGTTGACGGGATTTAGCTCGAGGTTAACTTGGGTTGGGAGGAAACACTTTAAAACCTACACTTTTTATAAAATTCCCTCTGTCTTTCTAATTCAATATATTTCAAGTTATTTTTCCACCCATTATTTTCACGGAGTCCTTTGATGGAGGGGGGGGGGGGGGCGAGTTAAAATAATTTTTAAGTTACCTGAACCAGAGGGTCCATGGAAGACACTCCATGGTAACCCAACTTCCTGCCACCCCGCAGTTCCCGAGATATAGGCAATTTCTCCACCAGGCAAAAATACTTGCGGGGTTAGCCTTGCTCCAGTGGCCAATAGAAAACTGCAACGTCAACAGGAGATCTGACATTGGGAGACGACTTGACGACTTTCTACTGGTGTCCCCAGTATCTACACAAAGAGGAGTCCCGGAGGTTGGGAGGGTAACAGGGGGGGGGGGGGGGGGGTGCAGATCAGCTCTGGGGTCTCCACTTATCAGACACATGAATGGAAAATACATATATTAAAACCGCGATTGCTGCTTTAAAGGGTAATTTTTCCTAGGACCAAAGCGTACTAATGGCAGTGACATGTTTAAGGGGTCACATTTGTTTGATTATTGCTTCTTTTATCCAAATCGGACATCTATAACTATTTTTAAACCTTGTTTTAAAAAGTTATGTAAACGTGATGTGCTGAGCCTTGGAAACAGCTGTATGATTTCCTCGGGCTGCTCCCAGATTGTCACTATGTTCAACAATAGTTTGCACAGATCTCCGCTGCCCTTATCTCTATTGGCTCTTCGATAACGACAGGGTGGGATAGGAGTAATGAAACCACACACCCCCATTCAGAGCCCCCTGAAGAAAGGCAAGCTGCCTTTTTCCAAAGTAACAGAGGCAGGCCCAGTATTTGTTTTCAGCATGGTAAGGTTTGTATAAGGAAGACAAATAGATTGTTAAATTGTTTACAAAAGGTTGTGTGGGGGGGGGGGGGGCAGTCTACGTGAGATTGCACCTTTAAGTGACATCTGAACATGACTTGTAGGATTATAATTATAGGGTTTCTTTATTTGCAGACAGAATACTGTAGACTCCCAACACAAAAAAACACCGCTTGGATTCCCTGAGCTTCCAGCACCATCTAGTGGTGAATCCAGGGAATGACGGAGCATTTCTATTCCCCATGGCCCTCCTCTAAGCACAGTGCTAATTATACCATGATTATTTACCAATTAGTAACAGTACACTTCTGCACCCTGACACGTATTGCTGATGCGATGTGAATGTTAGATAACTCTTGCATTAGACCTGCATTGCAATTGGACACTTTGACAGTGGAAAGTCCTGTATTATACGCTGAGTTACTGAGCCGGGAAAATGCAACACAATATTCTGTGAGCGTGTCGTCCTGAATGTTAGAACATGGGAATAAACCTATAAATATTCTATTATCCCACATAAAACATTATGTGCACTCCTGCAACTATAATAAACTGTTAAGGACCTCCGATTTCTCACTGGTATATTCCTAATATTAAACTCTTCTAACCTTCTATAGTGCATATCCCAGGCACGTAACACCTCCCATATGCATGTACTTTAGCTTCCTGCGTATTGCATACACATGTCATTAAGTTAAAGCAATAGCAGGACATGCTCAGGGGACGAGACTCCGCGAATATATGAGGTTTCTGGGCCGATTGCGGCTTTAAAGGGACTTTACTATTGTTATTATTATTATTGTTTATTTGTAAAGTGCCAACACATTCCGCAGCGCGGTACAATGGGGACAGAGGGATATAAATGAGAAACAGAATAACATGGAAAAAAAAGGACAAACAGATACAAAGGGGTAGTGAGGGTCTTGTCCCAGAGAGCTCACACTCCAGGGAATAAGGGGCAATGTTGAAACAAAAGGAAAGTGGCTGCTTATCATTGGACGGAGTATTCCTCAGGGGGGAGTGCGGTCCAGTCAACATCGGATACCATTAAGGTTTGGAGGTGTGGATATATGTGTGTGTGTTGTGTGTTGTGTGTTGTGTGTGTGTATGATCATCCGCTACATGGGACTGACCATTTAAGGACAACATAAACCATAGTTAAAGTCTTCTATTTAAAAAGTGTATCTGCCTTATATTTTCTGCGAGAGTTTTGCTACAGCTAGGATTTTAATTGTGAATAGCAGTATCGCTCAGAAACAACTCAAACCTGGAAGGTGGAGGAAGACTCAGACATGCAGATGAACACATTGCACATTTATTGCACGTTACAGTTATATCTGGCACAGTGCCCCACAGATCACTGTGCTTTCATGTGCAGGTGCAAAAATAGGCTTGGATGGAGTCATTCCAGTTGCCAAGTAGACCATTGGCGTAGTCCTTGAGCTGGTAGACCACACCAGAGGAGAAGGAGCGGTTTTTACCCAACTTGGCAGGCTTGCTCCACACCTTCAGCGTGCAACGGCTGGCCACCACGAGCGAGGAGATCTTGTTCCTCCACCCCGTGGGCATGTAAGGGAAGTCATCTCCGTTCCTGACATCCAGGTACTCCCCTCCGCAGGACTGGTCAAAGTAATGGTTGCTGTGTTCAAACATGCGGGCGCACAGCTTCTCTCCATTGTCATCCAGCAGGGTAGTGGGCGAGGGGCACTGAGCTAGCAGACCCGCGAAGAAGAGAGGTAGCAGAGCCAGAGAGCAAAGAAGCTTCATGGCTGCAGAGATAATCAGCGTGTATCCTGTGCAGAACGATGGGGGATCGCCTGGATTTATAAGGCTACCTCCTCTTTGAGAAACATCTCAAGGCTGTGAATTCACTGATGTGAGCTACGTGTTTGTATTCACGGCTGGTTTTAGAGGTCCAGTTAGTAGATAGTGCTTTACGGTTATCAGTGTTTGGGAAGGAGACCATGTGTTGGCCTCCATCCACTACAGGTATCAGGTGCAGTGGTTCTCATAAGGTAAATCGAGGTCAATGCCCTAGTTCTGTTGTGATATGAAGGTGTTGTGCTTTTGTAAGGCACCTGTGTGCAGCTGGCTAATACCATTCCTTTCTATATAGAGGAAGCTAACCACTTTCATAGTTTGCAATAATTTTTTTATATGAGATGTTGCTCTCTGAGGCAAAATACCCAGATTTGTTTTGTTCTCTCACTGGTACTTGGTATATTTAGGGCCGCCGACAGCTTTACCGGGGCCCAGGACTAGAGTTTCCTCCAGGACACCCCCGTGTCGGCAGTCTTATGAGACCCGCGCTCTCTTTTTCTTACACTTCCCCCTTCTTACACACCACTTTGCTCTCTAACCCCCTCTAGTTCTCTCCCCTTTCTTACACTCCCCACTCCCATCCTCACCCCCTGCATGTATTTCTCTCCCTCCTCTCACTCACCCCCTACCCTCCTCATACTCAATAACTTCCCTTCCCCAAATACACACACAAAATGACCCCACTCCCTCAATACACACACACAATAATCCCCCCTATCCCAATGCAAACACACGCACACACAATAACCTCCCTTCCCCAATACACACTCAACAACCCCCTTCCCCAATACACTCTCAATGAACCTGCTGCACAATACACACACACTAACCTCCTCTCTTAATACACACACACTAACCTCCTCTCTTAATACACACACAATAACCCCCCTCCCCAATACACACACAATTACCCCCTTATCCCAATAAACACACGCACAATAACCCCATATCCCAATACACATACACAACACAAACAAGCCCACCTACCCCAATACACATACCAGCCCCCCTAACCTACTACACACACACAAAAAAATCTCCCCCAATACACACACACACCAACCCCCCTTCTCCCAATATACACACAAAAAAACCCTCTCTCTAGCAGTGCACCAATTGTATCTAGTGACTGCCTGGTCACATGACCTTCCCCACAGAACGTTGCATGTTTGGTCCTCTTCTGCTGCACTGACAGTCATTTAGTGAAGCCCCGAGCCAAATATTTGCCGATCGAACTGCAACTTAGCTAATTACTTATCACTGTGTGGATTGTATTGGTGCACAGATCAAAGGGGAAAATTATAAATAAATAAAAAAAACGTCAACTTGGGCTACTGCTTTAAGAGTGATGGGTCCCTCTAGGGGTCACATATATACATATCGTTTGTACTGTGTGAGCAGGGGTCATATAGATAGAACTGTGTTCTATTAATCAAAACTCTGTGTCATGTACTGCTGTCAGATCTTTGGTCCTAGGTGCAGTGAGACGATAGCACCAGCCATACTAAGGGAGGAGAACTTGAGCTCCCGCCTTAGCCATAAGAAATCGGTCTAAGGGTAAAAAGAGGGGTTACACTTATAGATGTAAAAATTCATGATAATTAAAATCTGATGTAATTCCCAGGAATAAAAAATGTAGATTTGTGGTGGGCAAAATTAGAAGGATACAAAAATATCAAATATGACAGGTTGTCTCTGTTGTATATGCCAGATATTTGTTTTCTCATCAAAGATTAAAATTAGCCCTGTCGAGACAGATGCATTAAAATCATACGGATGCAGTGGTGAGGGTAGCATTATTCTAATGTTTTACAACCTTTTTTAGTTAAGGACCCCTTTAATTGTTTTTTGAAATTCTGAGAAGCCCCAAACCTCTCTAATAGCACGCCTGAGATCAGATGCATTGTAAGCAGTGGTGGGATTCAACATTTTTAGCAACAGGTTCTGTCACGGGGGGGGGGGGGGGAGG